>JABUQX010013556.1:0-2500 GCA_015478945.1 Trachelipus rathkii
AAGTTCCCTCGAGCACTTTGCCGCTGGCAGTACTATAGGATAGAGTAAAGCACCAACATCACGCCGCAAAGATAGAGGGTCCAGTGAACTGGAAAGTAACAGAACAGTTTATAAGCCCTTTTGCCGTGACTCGACCGCCTGTCCAACAAGCCGGGTGAAACTAGAGCACCCCCCCAGATAATGGAGCTAGTACTCTTGTAGAGCATGGAGCAACTGAGAAAAGGAGGAAAGTCTCACAGTCTAAACAGAACTTCCAGTTCTTTGAGGCCGCCCTAGCAACCGTTGTGATGTGAGGTTTCCAAGACATTTTTTTTTTGTTCATGTTAAGTCCAAGGATATTTATATTGTCAACAGGTGAGACGAGAGAACCGTCGAAAGAGATAGGAAAGTTAGAAGGTATTTTGGAGAAGGAGATTTGTAGAAGTTGGGTTTTTAAAGAATTGAATTTCACAAAGTTATTTCTATCCATCAGCGAGAATAAAATCGGAAAGATAAAGAGAAGAGTTAAAGAAGGATAAAGAGGGAGTAGAATTGATACGAGTTAAAGAATGAGGGTCGAATCATCGGAATACGAGTGGATAGAGTAGAGGTGCAGGGAGAAGATCATTAATGAAGAAGTAGGAATAAAGTAGGAGATAAGACAGAACCCTGAGGAACACCACTATTGACAGAAAAGAAAGAAGAAGTCGCCCCATCAACAACAGCCGATATTGAGCGATTTGAAAGAAAGCTAGACATAAGTAAGCAAAGAGAAGGAGGAAACCCAAAGGAGGGAAACTTGGAGAGCAGTGACGCGTGCCCATACTCGGACAAAAATGCTTTGGATAATTCCAAAGCGCCACCCGCAATCTCCCCGTAGGTTCCTAAAGAGCGAAAACCATAAATCGGTTAGATGGGAATGTATAATCGCCATTAGACTTCGTGCAACGAGAGCCGTACTGGCGATCGGAAATAAGTGAACAGATGATTTAAGAAGTGAGTTGAGAAGGGTTTCAAAGATCTTAAATAGAATACAAGTGAGAGCTACAGGGCGATAGTTAGAAGGATCAGAGCGGCTTCCTTTTTCGGAATAGGTTGGACATGTGAGAGCTTCCAAGCACTGAGGGAAAGTTGCTAGTATTTGAGATATAGAGACATAATAGTTGAGGCGAGGGGCCAAGAGAATTAGCCTTTTTCAGTTGGAGATTAGCAACAAAAGATCAGATCGAATAAGAGGAGGAAAAGGCAGATTTACAGAAATTGCTAGAGATGAAAGATTGTCAGTAGAAGAACCAAGGAGGTTAGCGCACTTTCCTTTGATGAAAGCCCTCTTTGCTCGTCGAAAAGTATCCCTGCAACCGATTTCTAGCTTAATGAAAATTTAGCAGCGGTGATAAAGGAGAATGAGAACTTTTCCCACCCCCGATAGGCCACTGTCTCTAGCCTGAATGGCCAGGAAACAAGCACGATCGAACCATTGATTATGAGGAAAGAAAGATTTAGTTTTTGAAGGAATGAATGAGGAAAGAAAAATTAGTGTAAGACGGAATGAACTGCCCTTCATCTTCATCAACGATTACAGCTCCCTCCTTAATCTTTTAAATTTTAGACATCCATCCATTATTTCCTTACTGAGGTAGCCAATTTGCTATCATCTGCCAACTTGGAAACTTACATTTAAAGTCCCTGGTCTAAATATTTTATACATGTATGAGGAACAGCCACTTGGCCTAAGAAATCGTTACGGACCACAAACATGTCTCCTCATTTCCATTAATAAATACTTTTCATTTTCAATTATTATTATTATTTCATATTATTATTATTATATTTTTTATTATTTTAATTATTATTATTAATTATTATTATTATTATTATTAATTATTATTAATTATTATTATTATTATTAAGAAGACTTAAGGAATCAAAATTTTTGATCGCTATAAAATAATTTCGGGAGGTTGAACCCCCTACCCCGCTGTCAATAAAGCATATATATATATATATATATATATATATATATATATATATATATATATAAAATTTACAGATTTCATTAAAAAAAATGTATATATATATATATAAATATATATATATATATATATATATATATAGAGAGTGAGAGAGAGCTGAGAGGGAGAGTGGGAGAGAGAAAGAAATTTTTAAAATAGGTTTTTTCATTATTCGTCATCGTCATCGGGCTAAAATTTTTGCTCTATCGCATCGTCATCGTCATCGCAAAAATTTCATAATCGTCCATCACTAATATATATATATATATTATATCTATATATATATATTAATAATACTAATATATATATGTTATATATATATATATATATATATATATATATATATATATATATATATATATATTATATAATATATATATATAATATATATATATATATATATATATATATATATATATATACTGTTATATTATAATAATATAATATATATATATATATAATATATTATTATATATATATATATATATATATAATATATTATATATAAT
>JABUQX010013556.1:10000-15000 GCA_015478945.1 Trachelipus rathkii
ATAGCGAATGAAAGAGAGAAATACTCGCTCACTCAGAGGATAATTAGGTTTTCTATACAAATGATCAATGGCGTCTATCAGTCGACACGGATCTTCAAGCATTTAAGACAGTGTGTGTGTGCCCGTTTGTGCGTGTGTAGGTGTGTGTATGTGTGTATGTACCCGTTTGTACGGGAGAGGGTGCGTATGTGTGTATAGGTGTGTGTGTGTGTTGGTGTATGTAGGTGTGTTTGGGCGCACGTGTGTGTGTGCGTGTGCGTGGTCTAACATACACAGATATTAAGTCGTACAAGTTCACGATTTACACTTATGGGGGTCCACTGCTTTTCAAAGAGAAGTGATTACTCGGGTACTTTCCGGTCATATTGCAACTAAACAAAACATCCAGAATTAATTTAATAAATCATTTTTATTTATAAATATTTATTATTATTATTATTATTATTATTATTATTATTATTATTATTATTATTATTATTATTATTATTATTATTATTATTATTATTATTATTATTATTATTATTATCGCTGTTATTGTTGATGTAGCTGTTGTTGTTGTTTTTATTATTATTATTATTATTATTATTATTATTATTATTATTATTATTATTATTATTATTATTATTATTATTATTATTATTATTATTATTATTATTATTTCAAATATTTATTACAATTACCTCGTTAAAAGAATATATTGACTCCATACACAATGTGTGTGTATACCTCAGACTTAGTATTCAAGCGACGTCTTTCGGATATATATATCTGTGCTTTTAGGATTGTGTCTAGTCTTTCCAAAGCTCATCGTCTGAGACGGAGAAGACGTCAAATTCTTCGAGGCTTAAATATTATTTTTCTCTTTCTAGTCTAGGTAATCTTTGATGTTCATTTTCTCACTTTTACATTTTGGGACATAATTAATTAATGTATCTCTTTTGTTTTCTATTGGATATATATATATATATATATATATATATATATATATATATATATATATATATAATTTATTTGTATATATATATATTATATATATATATAATATATATATATCTTTATTCATTATATTATTACATATATTATACATTTATTAGTATATTAATTATAGAAAGACAGTCACTGATGAATTAATATATTATAATATTTATATATAATATATATATATATATATATATATAATAATATCTATCTATATATTCTATATATATATATATATATAATATATATATATATATATATATATATATATATATATATATATATATAAAGAGAGAGCGAGAAAACATACAAGTGAGCATGACGAGCTAGCGTGCAAAATTGAATCGGTTTCACAGCAAAATCATGAGAGTTTTCCTTTACAATGTAATTACATATACCATTCGTATGCCATCTTGCATCTGTCATTTTATTATTAGAAATTTAACCCATTACATTTCATTCAAGTTTGATAAAATTAAATGATACAACTCTCTTGCAATATGTTTATGTGTATGTGTATATGTGTGTGTATCGAACTGTACAGGACTCACCACAGCACACAAAAGAGCGGCCATGATAGGTTAGAAATCCCAATCTATGGGCGAGTCCTAACATAATTCTTTTAATGCGTGCTTAAAAAAAGAAAAAAAAATATTAAATATCAGGCAGAAAATTCTGTTTTTGATGATAGGTAAGAGCTACTATTGAAGTTGAAGAATTCAGAAAAGATATTTGATAGCGTTTTAGAAAGTGTTATGGACCACAGTATAGGAAAGGGCGACAGCAATGGAGTCCAGTTGAGGACAATCAATGAAGATGTGGTGAACAGATTGCGGGGTGTGGAAAAGGCAAATTTTGCAGGTGGGAGGAGGAATGCGTGATATGTAGTGACTGAGTGATATTGGTGTGGCCAATGCGGAGGGGTTTGAGGGTCACCCCTTGCAAGAGATTTCGTCGGTGAGAGGAAGACCACCCACTAATGTTTGGCATTATATATATATATATATATATATATATATATATATATATATTTAAATAAATATATATATAATATATATATATATATATATATATATATATATATATATATATATATATATATATATATATATATATATATATATATATATATATATATATATATATATATATATATATATATATATATATATATATATATATATATATATATATATATATATATATATATATATATATGCCAGATCGAAATAGCATTTCGATTTCCAGAAGTGCCTTAAGCATTTTAAAAATGGTATCCCAGTTTCAAATTTTGGTTAAGCTTCGAATTGCAAGTCGCTCAATCTTCAAGTTGTTTCAAAAAAGAATTGGCAAATGGCAATAAAAATTATATCTGTATATATACCAGCGAATATATTTACATATAATTCTATTTAATTTTCGTTCAACTCGGGATCGTTGCAGGGATATTATTAGTGAGGCTAAGCGTGCTTTCACCAAGAGAAAGTGCGCTAACCTCCCTGGATCTAATACTGCTAAAAATTTCTGGCCCCTTGTCAAAAATATCTCTAACTTCTGTAAATCTGCCTTTGATCCTCTTATATGGTCTTACCGATATGTAGCTAATACTCCTTCTGAAAAGTCTAATCTCTTCGGCCTCCTCTTTTAATCTAAATCCACCCTGGATAATTCAGGCAACCCCCTCCTATTCCTTCTCCTCTCAGGTTTTCCATGGCTCCGCCTGTGATTGCACATGATCAAGTGCATGAGACCCTGAGATCTTTGAACGTTAGGAAGGCTAGTGGCCCGTATGGAATTCCTCCTCGTGTTCTGAGGGAGTGTGCTTCCGAGCTGGCGCCTGTCCTCGTTTGTCTCTACTCTCTATGCCTTAATTCTAACATTTTCCCTCAGCGATGGAAGCGCGCTATGTAACTATCGTCCTTTAGCTTTCACTTGTATTCTGTCTAAAATCTTTGAAACTCTCCTCAACTTTCATTTTCTGGAACATTTGGAATCTTATTTTCTTCTTTCAGATCACTAATATGGCTTTCGACGTTCGAAGTCAACTGGTGCCCTTTTTTCCAACCTCACTGATTTATGGCCTATTTTCCTTAGGAACTATGGGGAGTCAGGTGTGGTGGCGCTCGACATATCCAAAGCCTTTGACCGGATAAGGTATGCCACTACTTAAACTTCCTTCCATTGGGTTTCCTCCTCCTCTTTGCTCACTTTTATCTAGTTTTCTCTCAGTTTGTTCCATATCGGCACTTGTTGATGGAGCGACATCTTCCTTTCCTGTTAACTGTGGTGTGCCGTAAAGTTGTTTAATCTCCTACTTTATTTTTACTATTCATTAACGCTCTTCTTAGCTGCTCATCTAACTCTATTCATTCTTATGCCGATGACTCAACCCTCCATTCTTCCACTCATTTCAAATCTGCTTCCTCTTTCGCTTCTAGAGTTGCTTCTCGTCTTCAGTTTTCCGATTCTATTCTTGCTGATCTGGATGGGATTTCTCGGTGGGTCACCTCAACCTTGTGAAATTCAACTTTTTAACATCTTTCTCTCTCTCTCAAAAACACCTCCCAACTTTTTTATCTTCTTCAACACTCTCCCGTCTCACTTGTGGACAACAAACATTCTTGTTCTTAATATAAACAATAAACGCTTGGAAATCTCACATCACAACGGTTGTTAAGGTGGCCTCAAAAAAGCTGGTTCTGTTCAGTTTGCATTAATTTTTTCTTCCGCACAGTTACTCTAATAATTTATAAGGGTCTTATCTGCCCTTGTATGGAGTACTGTTCCCACATTTGTAGGGGCTACAGTTCCGCCCATCTTTTGGATAGAGTCGAGTCTAAAGCTAAAGATTAAAAAACTGTCCCCTACTTTCTCACTCCCTTGACCCTCTATCTCAGCGACGTGACGATGGTGCTCTATCTCTTTATTATAGGTACTGTAACGGCAGGTGCTCTTATTCCATCACCATTGCGTCACCCCTGTAGCACAGGGGGTGCCATGCTTTCTCATGAATTCTGTGTAAATATTGGGAATTTAGGCTTGTTCGTTGTGATACTCTCTTCCAGCCACCTCTCTTCTGTCGATTTCTCTGCATTCATTTGTTTTATTTCCTGTATTTAATATCCCTCTCTTCAAGTCCTCCGTCTGTGGTGACCTCAGGGATTTGGGTTTGACTTGGAATTGGGCGGGTTCACCCATTTTTATTTTTGTTTTTTTTTTTTTTTTTTGGCTCTGTTCCCTCCTTGAAAAGGGCTCTGCTCGTGAGTGGTGGTTACCTGTAAAAAAAATGTGTACAATAAAATTAGAAATTTCGACTGCTGTATATGAAGTCATCATCCATCAACTCTTGCAAATATGATATTTTCATTATTGCTTTTTCCAAAGTATAAATAGATAATCACTACAAAATCCCATCTATATAAAAAAAAATCGCCAAAAAAGGTTTCGAGATTTGAACCACAGCCTGAAAATCCATCCCCCTTTTATGACGGAAATAATTTAATGAGGGGTGAATAATATTGTCCGGCTTAACTATTTTTTCCCCAACTATGGTGGATAGTGTGTAGGCCCACTACCGTGGCTCAAACGGTCAGTGGGTCTGGACCCTAGGTAATTCATCAGAGAAGTTCTCCTAGAACAGGGCTATGCCCGTGAGGTGTGAACTTTACAAATTTAAAAAAATTACCCATCGGAGTAGAAAAAAAAATTCAAACAAACAAATTTACTTTCTTTTAGATAATATATTTTAAAAGCCAGACCCATCTATTTGTATAAATTATGAGGAAAATATATTATCATTTTTATTGCCACAAAAACCAATTTCAATATTCAATTACATTAAAATTCGAAATAAATAAATATATAAATAAATAAATAGTAATTTAAAATAATTCAATGATAAGAAAAATGCTTGAAGGTTATGAAAAAGTTAGAGAAATAAATAATCTCAATTCATTTATAAATTATGACAAGAACTTAAATAATAAATGTGGCTCGTACGTAGTACATAAGTTTTAATCACT
>JABUQX010013556.1:35000-68939 GCA_015478945.1 Trachelipus rathkii
TATGTATACGAAACGCAGTAATCGTTCTGTAATTTGTAAATGCCTCTAATGCATTGCTCATGCCAGATTGGTGATCTCGTGAGTGCATGCGTTTGATCACTCACAGCGACGCACAGCAGAAACCGAGTAGTCATTTGCCGTCCGTGCCGCCAGCTGCTGGCGGTTCCGCCGCATCTCTCGGTCGTAGGGCCAACAAATGCGCAATGGTGACACAATACATAAACCGGGTTGTTGAGATATAATGAATGCACATTTAACTCTTGGTCAGTCTTGTAATAAATACTTCTACGTTACTACGCTGGGCGGCGATCCTGACTCCCGGGATGAGTGTGCATGCGACCACTGGGCGTTACGACGAGATAGAGAAACTGAGAATAGCCTACGTCCACGTTGCACTGACCGTAGCTGCCGAAATGCGCGGCAGAATAATAACGCTCATAAACTGGGGTTATGCATACGAAATGGCCACTTAACCCTGGAAACCAAACCTTGATTGCGTTAAAATTATTGTAATTCCTTATACATAATGAAAGCAATAATTTTAACCTCTTCACCATGCGCGGTACCCTGTTTGGCCCTACGTTCGAGTGCGAGCGGGAGGAACCGTAGTAATGCTCTTCTTGGACAGTAGAAGTATTCTCGGTTTCTCTTTTGTCTCGTCGTAGCGTAGTGGTCAAACACATGCACGCTCATCTGCAAGGGTCCAGGATCGTATCCTAGCATGGTGAAAATACATTAGGGGGTATTTACAATTACAAATTTGATTGCAAGGTTAAAATTATTGCATTTCATTATACATAATAACCCCCGGTTTATGGTATTATTATTCACCATGCGCGGTACCCTGTTTGGCCCTACGTTCGAGTGCGAGCGGGAGGAACCGTAGTAATGCTCTTCTTGGACAGTAGAAGTATTCTCGGTTTCTCTTTTGTCTCGTCGTAGCGTAGTGGTCAAACACATGCACGCTCATCTGCAAGGGTCCAGGATCGTATCCTAGCATGGTGAAAATACATTAGGGGGTATTTACAATTACAAATTTGATTGCAAGGTTAAAATTATTGCATTTCATTATACATAATAACCCCCGGTTTATGGTATTATTATTCACCATGCGCGGTACCCTGTTTGGCCCTACGTTCGAGTGCGAGCGGGAGGAACCGTAGTAATGCTCTTCTTGGACAGTAGAAGTATTCTCGGTTTCTTCTTTTGTCTCGTCGTAGCGTAGTGGTCAAACACATGCACGCTCATCTGCAAGGGTCCAGGATCGTATCCTAGCATGGTGAAAATACATTAGGGGGTATTTACAATTACAAATTTGATTGCAAGGTTAAAATTATTGCATTTCATTATACATAATAACCCCCGGTTTATGGTATTATTATTCACCATGCGCGGTACCCTGTTTGGCCCTACGTTCGAGTGCGAGCGGGAGGAACCGTAGTAATGCTCTTCTTGGACAGTAGAAGTATTCTCGGTTTCTCTTTTGTCTCGTCGTAGCGTAGTGGTCAAACACATGCACGCTCATCTGCAAGGGTCCAGGATCGTATCCTAGCATGGTGAAAATACATTAGGGGGTATTTACAATTACAAATTTGATTGCAAGGTTAAAATTATTGCATTTCTATATATATATATATATATATATATATATATATATATATATATATATATATAGTATATATATATATATATATATATATATATATATATATATATATATATATATATATATATATATATATATATATATATAGTATATATATTAAATATAATAACCATAATATATAATTTTCATAAACAAATTTATATATATTATTATTATATATTATTATTATATATATATATTATATATAATATATATATATATATATTACTAACGTAACTTTATGTGAAGTTGATTATGGATCAAGTATATAAATATATTCAACAAATTATCTTTTTTCATTTAAAAAACTATATATATTTATATCATAAAAATTATTTGTTTCTATAAATTTATATATATATATTTTATATATATTATATATATATATATATTATTATTAATATATTTATTTATATATATATATATTATTATTACATTTAAATATATATATATATATATATATATATATATATATATATATATATATATATATATATATATATGTGTGAAATATATATATATATATATATATATATATATATAAATTATTATTAATATAATTATTAATTATTTCATATCTTCTTTATTATTATATATATATATATATATATATATATATATATATATATATATATATATATATGGACTTGCTAAGTTGGTGAGTTCTTTTGAGAGCAAGCACCCTATATAAGAGGATGGTAATTTAGAAATCCATATTTGAAATGATGTTTTTATTCAACATAAGTAAAATATGAAATAAGTATAAAAGTAATAAAAGTTCCTTCTGTGAGATACTCTTCGCAGGCGAGCCGTAGCCCTTCCGTGAAATTTCCCGCTCTTGCCGAGAGCGTTTTAAGTTTGGAGGATTTCTGGGAGAGAGTATCTTGATTCTTCTTGTTAATTTATTCTGACTCTGTATCTGACTGAAGAGTATCTCAAAATGACGGGTTTATATAGTATTTCACTTTGACTTATGCTAAAATTTTGCTCGCGCAAATCTTAGCATAAGTACGAACATAAATTAAAATGTTTACAAAGTTATAATGGAGTGCTACATTACTTCCTGCGCTAAACACGGAGTGAGAAAGTATGTTATAATAATTATACAATAAATAATAACTAAAATACATAAAATTAAAGTACTTTCAAATGCAAACATATTTAATTATGTCCGAAGACATAAGTAAACATACAAACATATGAAGGCAAAAATAGTATACATGAAATTTGAAGAATATTCAAATACGAGCATAACTGGTTACATCCGAAGATCTAAACATATATACAAGTATTTGAATACATATAAATACAATAATGTTATATATACAGAAAATAAAAAGTGCATTTAAACACAAGCATATTTGGTTATATCCGTTAGATATAAACAAACATACAAACATTTAAATGCATAAAAGTACAAAAATGTTAATACAAAATAATTATTGATATGAAACAATTGAATTATTCACAAGTTAAATAGGCCACATTGATCGAACCATTAAATCCAAGGAAAGGTCCAGTATAAGACGTTTCTAACGTATCCATGATTTGACCAATGCGCACGTAGTTTTCAAAGTTGTAGTTACGAGAGAAACATTGCTTGACATATGTAGAGACGAAGTTGCTTGAAGTTTAGGTTCTTTATTTGAAAAATTTCTTCATACATAAAAGGGAGAGGTCACAGAACCATTTAGAATTCGAAAAGGAATCAGAGTTCGTAGTGGAATTCAAAAATGAATTTCTGCCCATAATCCAAACTTAAAATGATGAAAGAAATCCATACCATAAAGGAAGTTACATATGTAGAGGCGAAGTTGCTTGAAATTTAGGTCCTTTATTTGAAAAATTTC
This sequence comes from Trachelipus rathkii, assembly GCA_015478945.1. NCBI lineage: Eukaryota > Metazoa > Arthropoda > Malacostraca > Isopoda > Trachelipodidae > Trachelipus > Trachelipus rathkii. Next base: position 38,496 of record JABUQX010013556.1, read on the forward strand.
TTCATACATAAAAGGGAGCGGTCACAGAACCATTTAGAATTCGAAAAGGAATCAAAGTTCGTAGTGGAATCCAAAAATGAGTTTCTGCCCATAATCCAAACTTGAAATGATGAAAGAAATCCATACCGTAAAGGAAGTTTGCTATGTCTAGCGATGAATCCTCGAACTGTGATAGTTGTGAAAAGAAGACCATAATCCAAAATTAATTAAAAATGAAAATTGAAGTTCGTATCGATAATGTTCGTTTGCTTGAGTCATCTTCTCGGAGTGTTTTGATTGAGAATTTTAGTATTATTGTAGTTTTTTTCTTTTTCTTCATTTTGTTTGTTTTTTAGAAGGCGTTGATTGAAGTTCTGGGTGTTCTTCTCCGGGTTCACCAATTATATAGGGTACGACTTGCTAGATTGGTGGCTTCTTTTAAGAGCAAGCACCCTATATAAGAGGATGGTAATTTAAAAATCCATATTTGAAATGATGTTTTTATTCAACATAAGTAAAATATGAAATAAGTATAAAAGTAATAAAAGTTCCTTCTGTGAGATACTCTTCGCAGGCGAGCCGTAGCCCTTCCGTGAAATTTCCCGCTCTTGCCGAGAGCGTTTTAAGTTTGGAGGATTTCTGGGAGAGAGTATCTTGATTCTTCTTGTTAATTTATTCTGACTCTGTATCTGACTGAAGAGTATCTCAAAATGACGGGTTTATATAGTATTTCACTTTGACTTATGCTAAAATTTTGCTCGCGCAAATCTTAGCATAAGTACGAACATAAATTAAAATGTTTACAAAGTTATAATGGAGTGCTACATATATATATATATATATATATATATATATATATATATATATATATATATATATATATATATATATATATATATATATATATATATATATATATATATATATATATATATATATATATATATATATATATATATATATATATATATATATATATATATATATATATATATTATTATTATTATTATTATTATTATTATTATTATTATTATTATTATTATTATTATTATTATAATTATATTTATATATATATATATATATATATATATATATATATTATATTATATATATATATATATATATATATATATATATATATATATATATATATATATATATATATATATATATATATATATATATATATATATATACCGAGCTGATACGTAGCATTAGCATCGACTCTGCAGGAGTCGAGGCTTTCATGGAGTCTACTAAAGTCTTGGACGAAATAAACCTTCTTATGGGTGGACAGGGTGGTCAAAATATTTCAGAAGGGAGGCAGAATGATTTAGGTGAGGACCTTAAATTAGCAATGGGCTGCTGGAAGTGAACTAACACCAGCACTCCTCTCACCAAGGACATCTTTTCCTTTCAGCATAGGCAGAATTTGTTGAACTTGTTCATAAAATATAATACACCTCTCCCTAGTTCTGCGGCTGTAGAGCGAATATTTAGTATTGGTGGGGATATTTTGAGGGCAAAGAGGTCAGCCTTAACTGCTTTTAATTTTGAGCACCTAATCTTTTTGAAAGGTAATATGGATCTCTTGTCCTTTGAAGACGACATTGAGGAGGAAGTGGAAAATCTTGAGATTTTGTAAATATTCATTCAATTTTTCATATAATATTATAAATAAATTTTTGTAAGGATATATACTATTTAGTATTTAATATTAAAATCTTTCGTGAAGTCGCACATTATTAGCGGGAGACGTGCGGACGTGCGGACTTGCAATAGCGGAGGTTTGATGGTCTGAATAAGTGCGGAGGAGCGCTAGCGGACTACGTTTCCTCAAGGTGCGGAGGTGCGCTAGCGGACTACCCCTAAATGAGCGGGGTCCACCCCTGATATATATATATATATATATATATATATATATATATATATATATATATATATATATATATATATATATATATATATATATATATATATATATATATATATATATATATATATATATATATATATATATTTTTTTTATGACTCCGTCTGTGTTTTGATTTTTTTTTTTTTTTTTTTTTTTTTTTTTTTTTTTTAGTATATGATCCTAACAATCAATTTAAGTGGTAACGGACATGATTCAAAAATATATAGGACCTTTTCCGTTTTACGACTCCGTCAGTTTTAATTTTTTTTTTTTTTTAATATATTGCTAGTATATGATACTAACAATGAATTTAAGTGGTAACGGACATGATTCAAAAGTTCGAAATATTTTAAATAATTTTTTAAAAAAGTAATTTTTTAGTAATATTTTGTTTTTATTTTTTTGGGGTGTTTTTCAAACTAAAGGAATACCCAAGGGTAAACCGCAAAGATGGCAGGAGTCGGGGTCTCTCGGCCTTCCGGGGAACGACAGGGTAGGACTATTTCCCCCCTCCGGGGAGGGTCTCCGGAACCCCCGCTCTTTGGTATTTGGTGTCGTAACTCCTCCGCCCTTCCTAAACGGTATGGAAAACGCCCCCCTCTGTCCCCTGTCGTTCGCGCCCCCTTATATATTATATATATATATATATATATATATATATATATATATATATATATATATATATATATATATATATATATATATATATATATATATATATATATTTCTAAATTTATACACATATTCCAAATATGTAATTGGTTTTTCTGTAAGTGTCGTACTTTTCGAGATATTTCATTTTTGAAAAAATATTTAACATAAATGTGATTTTTAAAAATTATTTAAAAATATTTCGAACTTTTGAATCATGTCCGTTACCACTGAAATTCATTGTTGGTATCATATAGTAGCAATATATTAAAAAAAAAACAAAAAAAAATTAAAACTGACGGAGTCGTAAAACAGAATAGGACCTATATATATATATATATATATATATATATATTATTATTATTATTATTATTATTATTATTATTATTATTATTATTATTATTATTATTATTATTATTATTATTATTATTATAAATTATAATATATTATAAATTATATATTATTATTATTATTATTATTAATATATTATATATTATTATTATATTATATTTAAATACACATATAAATATGCATTTTTAAGTATTGTTTAATTGTTTTTTTTATTATTATTATATTATTATTATTATTATTATTATTATTATTATTTATATATATATATATATATATATTATTAATATATATTATATATATATATATATATATATATTATTATTATTATTATTCTTATATGTTACATATAAAATTATATGTTATATTATAACCTCAAAATAAATATATATATATATATTATATATATATATATATATATATTCCCATAACACAACAGGTCCTGTAGTAAGTCATACAATCTTAACCTTTACGAAAATACAAATGATAATACATACTAGTATACATTTTCAGAGGTTTAGAGGCTATAAGTCATATTTTTATAATACAATTCAGTCATGGCTTGGGTAATTACCAACTAAATATATTTGTAAATTTCATTTACACTAATTTAATTGAAAAATAAATTATTAATTAATTAAAAGTTTAAAATGTTACAAACCTTCCTACTTAGAAATTTCATCACACTTTGTCAATTTGTATACAGTGATTTACACACGTATTTGTACTATAGCATTGCCTTGGTAAATTATTAAAATATAACGTTAAAGATTTAAACCATCACAAAATTCACAAACATACCTGAATATTCGCATTTGTCTGACACTGCAATTAATAAAAGAATTAACTGTTTAAATAAAACTTGTCCGTAGGTTTTGTGCTCATTTCGAAACATGATCTAGAAAAAAAAGCAATGAAAGGCAACTTTTCTAATAGTTTCCGAACACCACTAAAAATAAAAATATTTTTCTTACGTATTAAAAAAATTATCAATGGCACATATTCCAAGTATTTTGGTATTATACTATATATTATAATAAAATATATATTAAATATATATATAGTATATATTTATACATGACACCTACAATACATATAAACCTATATTCTATCTATTAGAGAGAGAGAGAGAGAGAGAGAGAGAGAAAAAATAGCGCCCTCTCGAAGCGTTGAGATCTTGCCCCTTTGGGTATATGAGATGTGGGTATTCCTGGCAATTCCCTACCCCAGCCAACTGGTTCGTGCTCTAGAGATTTCCATAAATTTCCCTCCCGTTCTCTTTCTGCTGAGCAGATTCTGTGTATTACAATACAGACATGAAATCTACTTATACTAGAGCCAATACTCTTTCACATCTCCCTGCGTGTGGGGAGAAGATTTTCGCAGTCGCGTACGGTCTGAGTGTAGTAGAAGACTGAACTGCGGTAGTTTGGGTTGGTGAAAGTTACATATATTTTGGCACTAGAATGCAATATATGTTTTACACCTGGTCTTGAAGCCGTAGTGGATTTTTCTCTCTTCGAATTTTATGACTAATATGGGAAAGTGGAATGTAGAGGATATAAATGGCGAGGAGTAAAGGAGCGTGATGGATATTTTAAAACGGTAACTTAATTGCTTATGTGACTGACGAAAGATGAAGAAGCGGGTAAAGACATTGGTTTTGTGAAATATGTGTGTGCTGAAGTGAGTGAAGATAAATGAGAGGTGGAAAGAAGGATTTGCAATTCTGATGAGTACATGTGGCCGAGCTATTGTGGTTTATTTCTTTGTGTGAATACTAAAATACTAATAGTTTTAAAGTCAATTTGAATAGGTAAAAGTATGTGAGGTTGCAACATATGGTCCATCTAAGGGCTATGTTAAGAAGAGTGTCACTCTCTGGGATAATTTGAATGATGTTTTTGGAAAGAGGTGAGAAGGACTTCAGATATGTGTGTTGGTGATTGAATCGTTGGGGATAGTGATTGTAAAAGGAAGATGGGTTACAAAGTAGGTTTAGTGTTGGTTATTGTTAGGTTAGGTTAGGTTAGTAGGTTAGGGTTAGGTTTAGTTAGGTTAGTCACATTTGAGGTTTGGTGAGAATGAATTGAAGGAGGTAATTGATTTGCTAGAGAGAGATATAAATGGTATAAATAATATCCATAAGTATTTCTAGAGTTGGTGTAGAAAGGGGTGGTATCAAGTTGATTGATTTTGTGTTGGTGGAGAATGAGTGTAGAAGTTGTGATGGGTATAAAAGGAAGGGGTTGGGGATGGAATATTAGGTTCAGTATGTTTGTTTTAAGCAAAATAAAATTAATTAAACGGTGATATGGAGAGGAAGAGATAAGGGGAAAGTGTTGAGGAGTTACTAGTAGAAGTTAAGTGAATAATGTTATACTTGCAAATAAATCAGTAGATGTTGTAGATATTTTTGTGCAAATTTGAAAAAATGAAACTGAAAAAGAAAATGTAAAGTGGGAAATAAGATTGTCAATAGTGAGTTGGTCGAAAGAGAAGTGATAAGAGGTTAAAAGTAAAAGGGCATGTTCATTGTGCTAAAAGAGATGTTTATGGATGAATATAAGGAGGAGAAAGGAAGGATCAAAGTTGCAAATGTTAGGAAGAGAGGTGAATACAAATTGAAGGATGATAAGTGGGGAATTTTATGGGAATAGGAGGCTTCTTCTGGAATGAAAGTAGGTTAGGAAGAGATGAGGGAATCTTCAATAATAATGAATTATTCAGATGTGCTTTTGTGACTGATAGGAAAGTGAGGAGAAAATCTGCAAAAATATGTATAACATTGGTAGTAATTAAGAGATGAATACAGAATTTGTGTGGGTTTGGTGATGTAAGAAGAAGTAAGTATTTTGGGAGATAAAATTGGGTGGTCGGGGTGAGAAGGTAAGGTAGAGTAGGAATGTTGAAAATTAATCATCCTTCAGGTTAGATCAAAATTATGTTAAATATCAAGAATGGAGCAAGATTGTAATTGACTAGTGTAAGAAGTAGTGTAACAAACTTTTGTGGAGGGAATAGTTCTGAAAGGATTGGAAGAGAGCAGTAAAAAGTACCTTATATAAGGTAGTGGGATAGGGTAACTGAAAGAACTAAAGGAAGTAGTTTATTTGGGAGTTTCAGGGATGATATAATGCTGGCTTTTTGTTGAAAGTGTGCATAACTGATTTGAGCACTGATTTTGCAATGACAGTGATTTACCCCACGCCGGTAGAGGATCGTGTGGACACCCACAAATTTTCTCACATGTAAAACAAATGATTGAGAAATGAGAGAATAAAAGATTAGTGATTCATTCATCTTACGTTTTATATTCAGGTACCCACATACCATGTAGAGGAAAGATCTGTTGAGCTTGATTGTGATATAGAGATATATATAGAGATATAGAGATATTTAATGGCATTACTTTGAATGATAAGTATGTATTCGATAGTGAAAAGGTGAATAGATAGAATATAGACATGGAATGACTGGTTTAATATTTAATGGGTACAAAAGTGGGAACTCGCTGTTATATCTCATGAAATTTAACTTGACCTAGATGTGGTATCGAAACGAATTAGATCGATAGAACGTACGTAGGGGAACTGTGCTTTAAACCTTGACCGGGGTGCCCCTTGTCTATTACATCGTTGCAGCCATTCGGCTTTCAGTGCTCGGCGAATCTGAAGAAATCTTGAGAGGATTGCCCAAGAGATTTGGCCGGGTGTGTAAAAAGGGTTCTGAAACGCCTCATGTAGAATAAAGTAAGGATAGATGGACTTGTGAGTGAGGAGAACTCCGCTGTGTGCAAGTTATTTCTTGGTTGTGGGCCACTTGCATAATGCGAAATATCCTTGGAATATTTAGCAATTACTGTCGCCGATAAAACGGGGACACACTCTACCGTAGAGTCCTTAGTAAATGTAGGAAAATATTCTACAAAGTTGCTTCAAGAAGGTGACAGCTACATTATACTGCTTGTCTGACACACCAGGACTCAAGCTCCTTGACGCGCCATAGGTTTTGCATGATAACTATACTGCTACACCCTGGCTGTAATGTATACATACTGAAACTTCGGTGTGCGACTCAGTATCGCGATCTAGGTAACACCTCTTGTTTAGATGGGACAATTTTAATGCGTTTAGGTGTGAGAAGAAATTAATACAAACATAGGATGAACTGAACTACGAATATAATCTCTTTATTGAAAGATTTTATAAATGAATAAAAGAATGTCTTAAGATGGTTGTTTATATAAATAACCCCGATGATGATCGTCCGTTAATTAAGAGTATGTAATAGTGATGAGTGTGCCGGGATTAATCCTCATGGGAGGCGAAGAAAAGTGATATCAAGTGACTTAGGTGGAAAGGAAATAGTTACGACACAGGAAAACGAATGGGAGATCTGAACAGCAGGCCGAGAATAAAGGTGATATAGGTGTGATGGCTGAGCTTTTCGAGCAGGAGATACGGATTGTTTATATTATAACAGAAGACAGAGAATTACACAAAGCATTCGAATGAACTAAACCACAGTGTGAGGTCAGTTGCAGTCTTATCGAAGTAAACCAAAAAAGGCAGTGCTTCATTCTCTTTTCTTCTTCAACAAAGCTCTACACCTTAACAGTCATGATATTCTACTAACTTTCTCACTATTCCAGGAGATATTCCCAACAAACAGGGTACTGCGTTCACACGGTTAATTATGCTAATATATACTTATAATACCATACCTACCCCTATCTAACTATATAAACCCTCATTATAATATATATATATCATCATATTATATATATAATAAAATATATAATAATATAAAATATAAATAATATATTCCAACTGGCTATAGAAATATATAATATATATATATATATATATATATATATATATATATATATATATATATATATGGGAGTAAGAGAAGGGGAGAAATGAATTTGAATTCACAGGCACGTTTTATATGATAAAAAATATTTATATCCATTTTTAGGGGAAAAAATTCATATAATTTTGGTTTAGGGGATCTGCAAACCTTTCACAATTTTAAATTTTTGTAAAGTAAAAAAACTATTTTCAAAGATTTTAGGGGGAAAAGGTTTTCTTAAAGGGGGAAAATGCCCTTAAAAAATTTTGCCTCTAGTGAGAATGTAATTTGTAGGAATTAATATTTATTAGCATAATTAGAATACTATAATTTAAAATAAATCTTATATAATTAATGTAATATATAAACTAATAATAAAATAACATAAAAAATTTATATATTTTATTTTTTAAAATTTTAAATTAAGATTTTATTTTGTATAGATCTGGTTAACTTTAAATTTTGGGAGCTAAACACCATATGCACACAGACACACACGCACAATATATATATAATATATATATTATTATAATATATCTATATATATATATAAATTATATATATATATATTATTATATATATATATATATCTTATTTTTATTATTTATATATATATATATCTATATATTTATATTATAATATATTATATATATACTATAAGTAATATATATATATCTATATATATATATATATATATATTACAGTATTATATATTATATATATATATATTATATTTATATATATTATAAGTATATATTATATATATATATATATATCTATATATATAATATAAATAGTTATATTAATATATATTATATTATAATTATATAGTAATATATATATATATAATATTATTATTATTTATATTTATATATATTAATAATATATATATATTATAATATATATACAGTATATAATATATTATATTATATATATATATATATATATATATATATATATATATATATATATATATATATAATATATATATTATCGCTGTATATGGCCCCGCAAGGCCCGTACTTTTTGCTAACTCAGGGCTCTCTGCTCTCTCTCTCTCTCTCTTCTCTCTTCTCTCTCTCTCTCTCTCTCTCTTCTCTCTCTTTCTCTCTCTCCTTTCTCTCTTCCCTCTCTCTATCTCCCTCTCTCTTTTCACTCTATCTATCTATATATATATATATTATATATACGCACCCAATATATATATATTATATATATATATATATAATTTTATTTATATAATATATATATATATATATATTATATTTAAAATAAACTTGGAGTAGTCTTAAATTATTTTCTAAAGGAGTCTAAGATGCATCTAAGAAAGTATTACCCATGGATTACTTTTCAACACATAATAATCTCTCTATTAATTATAGCCAGAAGAGTCACCTTTTTTAAATGATTGAAAAATAGCGTTATTTAATCGCGACGATTTTCACTTTGTTTTCAATTTTACATAATTTTTTATTATTATTATGTATATTTTCTTTTATTTGTCCAATTTTTGCAAATATAAGAGAATTTTATCGTAACATTAATTACATTTTGTAGATCGAATCGTTTCTATAATGTGTAACTCTTGCTAAGCACGAGCAGCACGAGTTAGGAGTCGCCTCTGATATATATTATAATATACAATATAATAATTATATATTATCCTATATATATATTATATATATATATTTATATTATATATATTATAATATTATTATAATTTATAATATATATTATATGCTTTGTGCATCATATTCAATTCTCTTGAATTGGAAACTAAAAACTGATAAATCTCTGGTTTAAAACTCTGTTGTCTAACTTGTGTACGCACAAAGACGATATTTAAAATTCCTGTTTTCCTCAAATCATAGAATCGCTCTATAATTCAGAATACATCACAGAAATCCCGCACGAAGACCCTTCATGACCTAACATCAATTTTAGGTCGAAAATACGAACAATCTTTTGGATCTCCTCTACTGCACACTTTTTCTGCATTTCTACTAAAATGTTCAACTCTAACTGTACTTCCCACTTCTTTCCTCTTGCATATCTGACGGTAGTACTGCTGTCCATGACTTATACTGAAGATAAACTGTTTGCTCAAGCTTTTCATCTTATTCCATTACTAGACCGATTTGTAAGTATTCTCTTTTCAGCCTTCTCAAAAATCATTAAGGTGTATTTCTCTCTACTCATTTCTTCTACATACACTCCTCTCTTCTCTCTTTCTCTCCTCTCTTCTCTCTCTCTCTAACTCTACTATTTCTCCTTTTCTTTCTCTTTCTTCTCTCTCTCTCTCTCTCATCTCTCTCTCTCTCTCTCTCTTCCTCTCTCCTACTTCTCTCTCCTCTCTCTCATTCTCTTCGTTCTCTCTCTTCTCTCTCTCTCCCTCTCTCTTCCGTTTCCTCTCTCATCATCTCTTTCTCTCTTGAGCTTACATTAAGAGGTGGATGTTCCAAAATTTGTAATTTTCAGCTTACCACCCTATCTTAGAAGACTGTTTCTTCTCTGCTTTTCAACTTCAACATTTCCTTCTTTGATAGAAAATTGTTCTCATTCATCCTATACTGAGGAATGGAGAAACAAGCTAACGGGGAATAGCCCATGAATGGATCGACAGCAGAAATAGCTGACGATAAAATGTCAACACGATATCAAAAGAATTTCCTGTACAGTCTTCGAAGGCGAGGATACGGATAGTTAGGATTAAGTTAGGTAAATAAGCTTATGCTAAGTTTTGTTGGACTATCGCATAGAAAATCTAATGATAGATTTTTTTTGTTAGTTTACATAGACTCGGCATTTGGTCTGGTCGATCATTTCCTTGTATCGATCATTTGGTCTCTGCTTCAGGCTAACCATTCACTCATGATCCAATCTCTTTATCTATTATCACTACTCTTTCTAAAGTTTCTGAATCTATCCTTAACAGAAATTGTTTTAATAAGCACTTGAGAGAGAGAGGAGAGAGAGAAGGAGAGAAGAGGAGAGAGAGAGAGAAGAAAGAGAGAGAGAGCAGAGAGAGACGAGAGAGAGCAGAGAGAAATTTATTCTCCTTATCTTATACCGATTACTAGTTATTCTTATGTAAGAACGCTTGTTTTTTTTTTATTTAAAACGTCAACTCCACAACTACGGAATAAGCCTAATTCTAGGAGGGGGCCACTACCACACTCATAAGAGATACATTTTACTAAAGATCCGGAGAAGGGAATCGACCCCACACAACCCGGGACCAATTACCATATGCCGACTCTGTCGCTCTACCGATCTGAGCCAAAACACAGTAGCGGTAGATAGTAGATTATAATCAAAGGTTTAAAGTCTGGCATAAGGTTTAATATCTAACCTCCTCTTTGACTAAACTTTTCTCATAACCTCTATTGATTTCCGTTCCAGCCATTCTGTTGGTGTGCTGTTGTAGAAAATGCCTACCATTATATCTTTAAATCTATGACAGTGGTATTCCTCAGAATTCTCTTTTATTAAGGGAGGATTCTCTAACATATCGAAGGTTTATGATGATCTGACATAAAGGTTTAAATTCTAACCTCCACTTTCTGTAATATCTTTCTCTCGATAAACCTTTCTCCTTGAATTCAGTTCCAGCATTTCTTGTGGGTGCGTTGTAGAAAATCCTCCATCTTCTTTTCATTCCATCAACAGTGGTGTCCTCAGAATTTTCTTTTATCTCTAACTATTTATCGTATTTTTTCATTTATTGATCGATCTATTACTTAACTTATGTTTTTTTGCAACTAATCCTATAAAATCCATTCTCTTTCTTTCATTCAATTTAAACAGACGATCCATTCAGGCAGAAACAGGTAATGAAATGAGCTGGCCTCTCGGGGAAATACACTCTGATCTTTTTTTGTACCTTAAATGCTTGAATGAGTTAATAGGATTAGGAAAGTTGAATCCCTGGAGACTAGACTACACTTATCAGGAAGAGTAGTACTGATTAGAACTATCCGAGATGTGAGTTGTTTTTATCAGATAAAACTGAAAAGTAATAATTCAAATTTCAAAGTTTATTATTTAAACTTACAGTATTATTAAAACCATCAACTGAAATAAATTTTAAGCAGATTAAAATTGGATTTTCCTGTTTAAACCAGGGTTTAAAGGTTAAAAAGCTTAAACCATTAAACCATTAAAATTTATATACTATTAAAACCATTGAAACCAGTAAAGCTTCTGACACCACTGCAGCCACTAAAACAATTAAAGCCATTTTCTCAAAAAGTATACACAGAATATAGCGTTGAAACTTGGAATATAATCTATGGATGGGTTAAGCTCGAAACCGTGGTAATTTCAAGTCTGTAGGATGTATATAGAGGGGGGTCCACCCCCGAAGCGTAGCTTCCGGAGCACGGTTGCCCTCCCACCTGACCGACCTTTGACCTTTTTTCTACCGTGACCTTTTTTTGAGTTCGAATTTTTACCTGACCTTGACTTTTTTTTGGCCTTCACTTTTTTGCCTTGACTTTTTTTTCGAGCCCTTTGGTCTTCCCTGGGTCATTTTTGGCCCACGGTAATTTTTGGCACCCTAATTTTTTGGCACCCTAATTTTTTCGGCAACCTAATTTTGGAAACCCTTCGAAGAAGGGTTGCGCCAACGGTTGCGTCAGCAACCGTTGTACGTACGTCCACCTAATTTTTTTGGATCACCCTTTGGTCTTCCATGGGTCATTTTTTTGCCCACGGCAATTTTTGCCCCCCTTTAGGGGCTTAGCACTTTTTTGATGTCTTAACCTTGTTTTGACCATGATATTTGGCCTTAACCTTGCCATATACCATGGGTCTTTTGACCATCGATAATTTCGGCTTGACCTTGCCATATAGCCATGGGTCAATTTGGCCACGCCAATTTTTTATACGCATGCCTTGTGTCCATCCTCCTTGTTATCCCGTCCCCCAGACCGTCCGCACCTATTTCAACACACACACACACACACACACATCACACACACACACAACACACACACATTATATATATATTTTGATGGCTCAATTTTTATGGCTCAACTTTGATGGTGTCATCTTTGATGGCTTCCAATCACCGTAAGGAGTATTAGGGATGTTCTATTATGTTTATGAGTACTTAGATGAGTGCCAGGTGAAGTGCCATAAGTGCCAATGAGTGCCAAGTGAGTGCCAATGAGTGCAAGTGAGTGCCACATAGTGCAAGTGAGTGCCACATCGTGCCAACTGAGTGCCACTTCTTTCAAGCCTTTTTAGCCTCCCCTGAGTCTAGAAAGCCCTAATAAGGGTGTTACCTAGGTAATAGGTATGAGATCGATTGGTGTATTTACAATCTGCTAGAATTGCTTCCTACTATGAGTTAGTATTTTTATAACACTTATAAGCACTTACACTCGCCATAGACACTTTCACACTAGCCCATATACACTCACACTCACACGGACAGGGTACTTACACTTACACAGCATTGATGCCTCAATTTTGTTGCCTCACCTTTGATGACTCATCTTAAATGAAGTCATCTTTTGATGACTCATCTTTTGTCTACTTCTAGATCATAAGCTGCCCACCAGCAGCATGATCCCACCGCGCGAAGGCCCACGACCCGCACCCGCAGGTGCGTCCCGCCGCTTCCCCCCCGCCGCGTGAGCCCGCAGGCGCATTTCGCGTACCGCCCGCCGCGTGCGCCGCAGGCGCGGTCATTTCCGCGTACCAGCGCCGCGTGCACCGCAGGCGCATATTCCGCACAGAATGAAATATATATAATATATTATAGTATAATATAATTATATATATATATATATATATATATAATATATTATATATATATATATTATATATATTTAATATATATATATATATATATATATATCTATATAATAATAATTTATATATATATATATATATCTACGAGTTCATTCATTTTTAATTTATACTTTTCTTTTTACATTAAAAACATTTTTCGCGAACCTAAAACTGTACTCATTAAAACATTTTTATTTTTACTTAATACTTTTTCAAATTATAATTTTTAAAATTGTATGTAAGAATAGAAAAACACCAGAGTGTCTGATATATATAACATTTTATTTTACTAAACTGTAGAAATTTTTATTAAAAACATTTAACATTACATACCTTAAGTAAAACCATAAATCAATAGAGGTGTTACTAAACCTAAGGGATTAGTATGCTTTGTTTTACTGCTTTTACTGCTTTAACTCATGTTTACTGTTTACTCATATTTTTTCTAACTGCTTTAGACTCATATATTATTAACATAATTACTAAGCAGTAATTAGCGTAATCAATAGAGGTGTTAACATAGCACAAGGGTTAGTATGCTTTTGTTTTACTGCTTTACTGCTTTAACTCATGTTTTACTGCTTCAACTCATATGTTTTACTGCTTTAACTCATATATTTATTAACATTACATACCTTAAACAGTAAATCAGTAAATCAATAGAGGTGTTACCTAACACCTAAGGGATTAGTATGCTTTTTGTTTTACTGCTTTACTGCTTTAACTCATGTTTACTGCTTTAAACTATTGTTTTACTGTTTAACTCACATATTTATTAAATTACATACCTCAAAGGCAGTAAATCAGTAAATATTCGAGGTGTTACATAGCAACAAGGGGTTAGTATACTTTTGTTTAACTGCTTTAACTGCTTTAACTTCGTTTTAAACTGCTCAACTCATAAAATGTTATTACTGCTTTAACTCATAATATTTATTAACAATTCATACCTTAAAGCAGTAATCAGTTAATCAATAGAGGTGTTACATAGCACAAGGGGTAGTATGCTTTTGTTTTACTGTTTAGCTGCTTTAAGGTCTATTTTACTGCTTTAACTCATATATTATTAACATTATACTTAGAGCAGTAATCAGTAATAATAGAGGTGTGACCTAAAACCAAAGGGGATTAGTAGCTTTTGTTTTAACTTGCTTTACCTGCTTTAAAAACACTCATGTTTTACGGCTTTAAACTCATGTTTACTGCGTTAAAAACTCAATATGTTTACCTGCTTTAATATCATATGTTTTACTGCTTTAAAAAAACTCATATATTTATTAAATTATTTTACTATATTGTGTCATTACTTTTTCACTTCTCATTATTATTATTATTATGTTTATTTTTATTATTTTTTTATTATTATTTTTTTATTATTTTATTTTTATGAGATAAGGAAAAATTTTGGTGTTTGTTATTTTTGCTATTGTTATTAAATATTTAGAAACACACTACCCCAACACAATGACAACACCAAAGAATACCCACACCACACACTACACTTATACACAACATTCTCACTATGACAACTTATACACAACATTCAACTATGTACACTTACATTTACAACCCCCCCATAGACAACTTCATTTACAACTTTACAAAACGACATACAACACGACCACACCTCACCGCAATTTACTTACACTCCATCGCCAGATTCTTATCATACGCAGTCTTCTTTACACTCCACAGATTTACTTACACTCACACTTAAACAGTTTACTTACACTCACAGACAGATTTACTTTACACTCCACACAGATTTATTTACAAACAACTTAGACAGATTTACTTACACACACAAGACAACTAAAGATTACCTTTTTCGGTGGAGACCTACAACCCAACACCGCAACACTCACTTACCATATAAGTATATTTATTAAAACATTTTATGGTTTAATAAACACAAAACTCATATCAGGAATTTTCAAATTATTCAATTTCTTAAAAGATAAACTTCTAAATAAATCAATCATTATCTTTGATATAATATTTAATATTATGTTAATACTTTTTTGTTTTAAATTTTAATACTGATCAAGTTTTAATAACTTTGTAAAACGTTGAATTTCTTGTAAACTATATTTTCGGTACTTAAAGGCAATAAATATAGTAATCAGTAAGCGTCAGCCACTAGCACATCTACACAACTAGCAACAGGTTTTGTTATTATTGACTTATGCTTAACATCCTTTAGCCATGTAATAAGTATAATACAAATTAGTTCTTTCTCTGCTAACTAACATGTTATTTAAAATCTCTTTTCTAAGTTTCTTTTTTTAAAAATACAATTATTCATTCATTTCTATTTTCGCTCGATGTTATAAAAATATCTTCAAAGTTTTTAAATAATTTGCATATTTTCTATTATATTTTTTATTATTATTATTATCTCTATGGTACTTGACATCCAATCACGAAAAAACAAAAACCCTCCTTACAAGCATGACGAATGCCATCCTCTTTCGTAAAAATGTGTGAAATAATATTGGCCTAAATTAGGATAATTTTTTGGTAGCCCGTAGGCGATTTAGGCTAATTCCCAGGTCAAAAAATAATATTTAACTGCGACCTTTTCTGTAAAATGTGGTGCAATTACTACGTTAGGCCTAAATTTAGGCCTAAATTTAGGATAGCCTTTTTGTATCCCATGCTGATATAAGCCTAATACCAGGTCAAAGGTAATTCAAGTATAGACCCGAATATTGTTTTATTTTATTTTGTAAATATATTTCAAACTGAATGCTGGTGGTAAGAATCTTTAAGCAGGTAGGAAAGAAATGTTTTCTTACATTGTGATTGGTTCGGAGTAATCTTCTCTATAGTCGTATGGTGATCTGGTCGATGAAATTACCATTTTACTCTTTTGAAATTAAACTTTGTTTCTCTCCTAACTTGTACTTTGCCACGGCAGCGTTTGTTTTATTCCTCTTTTCAGACCCCATCAATTTTAAAATCATAGTCATTTTTAGTGTTAGCGGTGCACAGAGTTAACTCCTGTTTGTATTCAAGTGTTTATTTTTCCTAACTGGATAGTATCATCATTATAGGAAGAACTTAAATTGGGCTACTAATTAATTAAATCCTTCATCAGATAGATATAATTAATTCACTAATTTATAAGTAAATCAACTGAAGCAAACACGCAAGAGCGCGAACGCGAACCGGTGGCGAAGACGCATCGAACCCCGCCGGGTATATCTCCACGCGTGTCGGCGAAAAACTCATGGAGCGTTGTATATTCAACAGTGGTGGCGAATCACATCCTAGAGGTTGAACTATTTTTGGACACCGTCCATTCAGTAGTATACACTATTAGTTTGTGTACTTATCAAAGTATATTTACGAACCTTATAAAATGTGTTCAAGCGCATTAGTTTTATTTAAAGGTCCTGGATATAGCTGTTTATTAACAAACCAAGGGAGATATTCTCGATGGTTGCCGAATGCATAAAACATCTGATATAGAAGAGGTATGAATTTACATACTTCGATGATTTTGAAGTATAATATGATACCAATACTTGAAGTCCATAAAGAGAAATTACGGTTTTGTACAAGGAGGGGGAAGTTTATTATGCATGTACCGCTTGTGTATTTTAATTAATTAATATAAGTAATTATGTAATAATATTTTAGATTAAACAACTTTTTCATACTTTTACATAGAGAAGATTAAAAACCGGTAGAGACATACATTGAAAAGGAGGACATGGGCAATTCTATACTAACTCTAACGTCGTATATAGGTGTAACTTTAAGGCATATAAAAATTGTTTTACATTTCCTTAAAGTAATAAGATTTTAAAGGCATACCACAATCCTACGTCACAGGCGGAGTATTTGTTCTATTTCCCTCAAGGATATAACTTTAGGATAAATAAAACAAACTGTTTTTTTCTACAAAACAAAATTTTCTTTTCAAAACAATGTTTTTCAAAAAACTTTACCAGTGAAATGGTATTTTTTCCATAAATAAATTAAAATGTTAGTACGAAATAAAATGGACGGTGTCATACTATATGGAAGCGGTTTATATTCTGAAAATACAAAATGATGTAATGAAAGTTTACAACGGCGTATACATAAGAAAATATTTTCGCGAACCGCGTAGTAATATTAGCCGAGCGGTCATGCGTCGGTTCCGCACCGGGTCGCGTTTGCGGGCGCTCTTGCGTTTTGCTTCACTTGATCTACTATAATTAGTGATTATGTATTTCTATTCTAGTGAATTATCTTATTCCTCAACTGTAAAGTATTTATTATTATATATGCTATACCACTTAGTAACAATTAAAACACTTTTATATACAATCAGATAATATGTGCCACCGCTTAAGCAGTAAAATGACTATGATTTTTAAAATGAGTTGGGGTCTAAAGATAATAAAACACACATGCTCAAATACAAGTTTAAAGAGAAAAGTTAATTTTCAAAAGACGATAAATAATTGTTAGATCCTTCCATCGGGTATATAAGATAAGGATATACTCGACCAATACATAAGGAAAAATTTCCTTCTCCTCTTAAGGATTTACGATCCAGCAGTTTCAGTTTGAAATATATTTATAAAAATATAATATATACAATGATTCTATATGTCTATACTGAATTACCTTTTGACCTGGTATTAGGCTTAATCAGCCTGGATACAAAAGGCTTATCCTAAATTTAGGCCTAAATTTAGGACCTAACGTTATTTATTCCACATTTTACAGACAAAGGTCAGTTTGAAATATATTTTTGACCTGGAATTAGGCCTAATGCCCCGGGCTACAAAAAGGATTATCTAATTTAGGCTAAAGTAGTTTATTTCAACATTTTTACAGAGAGAGGTGTTTTGTATACTGTTAAGGAGTGCGGGTTTTTTGTGTTTCTCGTGTGGATTGGTCAATGTACATATATAATAATAATAACTAAAAATATAGAAAATCCGAATTATTTAGATGTTTTTGCTGTTTTTAAGACTAACTTTTAACGCTTAATATTCTGTAAGTGAATAATTGTTCTTGCCAATAAGAACTTAGAAAGATTTTAATACATGACACTGTTATGTTAGCGAGAAGAGACTTTTTGTTTATTTTTATAACTTATTAATGCTAAGATGAATGTTAAAAGCAGTAGTCATAGAACAAACGGGCATAGCGTTGGGTAGGAGGGTGCTAGGCTGAGACCTTACTGATTACTGACTTTATTGCTTAAGGTACGTAAAATATATGATTTTAATAAAATTTCATAAAATATTTATTAAGAGTTATTTTAAAACTTGATAGTTATAAAATTTATAAACAAGAAGTATTAAATAATAAATTCTTTGTTCAAAGATCATGATTGATTTATATAGAAGTTTTAGAAACTTTGAAATATTTTATTATATTTCATGTTACTAAAGGTGGTTTAATTACAAAATAAAAAGTTTTAAATAATTATAACTTATATGTGTAGTGAGGTGTGCGTCGTGTGTGGGGTGTGTGTGTGTGTTGGATGTTAGTGTAAGTAAATTGTGTGTGAGTGTAAGTAATCTGGTGTGTGTAAGTAACATTGTGTGTGTTAACATAATCTGTGTTGAGTGTAAGTAATCTGTGTGAGTAAGTAAATGCTGTGTGAGTGTAAGTAAATCTGTGTGATTGTAAGTAAATCTGCGTGTGTAGGTAAATCTGTGTGTGTGAGTGTAGTACATCTGTGTGTGAGATGTGTGGTGTGTGTGTGTGTAATTGTGTAAGTGTATAATGTAAGTGTCTAATGGGTAAATGAGTGTCATAGTGAATGTGTGTATAAGTTTCATAGTGAAATGTGTGTATAAGTGTAGTGTGTGTGTGTGTGTTTGTGACCGGTTGTGTATAAGTATGTAAGTGTCTATGGGTAATGCAACTGTAATTGTTATGTGTATGTATGTGTAAGTGTGTGCTTGTGTGTGTGTGTGTGTGTTGTGCATGTCAGTGTGTGTTTGTGTGTGTGTGTGTGTGTGTATGTGGTGTTCTAAATATATACAATAGATGAAGTGAATACATAAGTATATACAAAAATATAACTAATAAAATAATAAAAATAATAATAAAAATAAATAAAATATATAAATACACTAAAAAGAACTAAAAAACTAAAAACATAATGTTAATAATTATATGAGTTAAAGCAGTAAAAATATGAGTTAAGAGTAAACTATGAGTTAAGGCAGTAAAACTATAGTTTAAGCACTAAAACCATGAGTTAAGCAGTTAAAGCAGTAAACAAAGCATAATAATCCTCTTGGTGTTAGGTCACACCTCTATTCGATTTACTGATTTACTGCTCTAAGGTTTTGTTATTTAATAAATATATGAGTTAAAGAGTAAACATATGAGTTAAAGCATAAAACAGTAAAATCAAAGCAATCTACCTTGTTGCTATGTAAACACCTCTAATTGATTAACTGTTTACTGCTTTAAGGTATTTAATTTTATAAATATATGAGTTAAGCAAGTAAAAACATATGAAGTTGGAAGTAAAAATGAGTTAAGCGTAAAGCAGTAAAACAAAAGTAATACTAACCCTTGTTGCTATGTAAACCTCTATTGATTACCGTTTTACTGCTTTAGGTATGTAAATCTAATGAAAATGTAATTTAAAGCAGTAAACATATTGAGTTAAAGCAGTAAAACAGTGAGTTAAAAGTAAAACAGTAAAACCAAAAGCATACTAACCTTAGGTGTTAGGTAACACCTCTTATTGATTTACTGATTTACTGCTTTAAGGTATGTAATGTTATAATATATGAGTTAAAGCAGTAAACATATGAGTTTGAAGCAGTAAAGCATGAGTTAAAGCAGGAAAACAGTAAAACAAAAGTATACTAACCCCTTGTTGCTATGTAACACCTCTTTGATTTATATTGATTTACTGCTTTAAGGTATGTAATTTTATTAAATATGTGAGTTAAACAGGTAAAACATATGAGTTAAAGAGAAAACATGAGTTAAGCAGTAAAGGCAGTAAAAAAGCATACTAATCCTTAGGTGTTAGGTAACACCTCTAAATTGATTTACTGATTTTACTGGCTTTAAGGTATGTAATGTTAATTGTTTTAGTAAAATTCCAAATATTTAGCTAAATAAAATGTTTATATTACAGAAAAATGCGTGTTTTTTCTTCTTTACATAACCATTTTTTATATTTATAATTAAAAAGTTTAAGTAAATATAAAAGATGTTGTATGAGAATCAGTTTAGTTCGCGAAAATGGTTTTTATAAAATGATATAAGTATGAAATAAAAATGAATGACTCATAGTATATTTGAAAAGAAATTCTTTGAATGTTTAAGTATGAATAAAATGGATGACTGTAGTATATATATATATTATATATATATATATATATATATATCTATATATATAATATATATATATATATAATATATACTATATTATATATATATAATATATATATATATATATATATATTAATTATATATAAATATATTATATTATATATATATTATATATATTATAATATATATATATTATATATATTAATATATATATATTATTTATATATATATATACTATGATATATTTTTTTCTATTTGTGCGGGAATATTGCGCCTGCGGCACACGCGGCGGGCTGGTACCGGAAAATAACGGCGCCTTGCATCGGGCGCACGCGGCGGGCGGGTAAGCGGGGATATGGCGCCTGCGGGCTCAACCGGACGGGGGGGACGCGGCGGACGCACTGGGGTGCGGGTCGTGGCCTTCCGCGCGGTGGGATCATGCTGTGGCCTGTGGGCAGCTTATGATCTAGATGTAGACAAAAGATGAGTCATCAAGATGATCATCAAATTGGTGGTAATTTTTTCTTCTTACATACAAAGATGAGTCATCAAAGGTGAGGCAACAAAATTGAAATATCAAGTGTGTGAGTGTAAGGTAAGTGTACCTGTGCGTGTGATTGTAAGTGTATGGGCTATTGTAAGTGTCTATGGCGAGTGTAAGTTCTTATAAGTGTTAGAAAAATACTAAATCATAGAGGAAGCATTCTAGCCAGAGTAATATACACCAATCGTTCTCAAAAAATACTTTTACCTAGGGGTAGACAACCCTATTAGGGCTATTCTAGACTCAGGGGAGGCTAAGAAAAGCGCTTGAAAAAAGTGGGCAACTCTAGTTGGCACGTCATGGTGGCCTCACTTGGCAATATGTGGATCAAGCTGGCACTCATTGGCACTCCACTTGGCACTCATTGGCATTTATCTGGCACTCACCTGGCACTCTTCTAATACTCATAGAACACTAATAGCTCCTAGACTCTCCTTACGGTGATTGGGAACCATCAAGATGTACTGAACCATGAGCCATCAAAGTAGAGCCATCAAAGTTGAGCCAACAAGTGTGTGTGTGTGTGTGTGTGTGTGTGTGTGTGTTGTGTGTGTGTGTGTTGCAGATAGTGGCGGGACGGGTCTGTGGACGGGATACAAGGAGGGATGGGACACAAGGCGTGCGGATAAAAATTGGCGTGGGCCAAATTGACGCCATGGTATATGGCAAAGGTCAAGCGATATCATGGTCAAAATGCCATGGAATCTTTCAATATCCACTCTCCATCTCTTGTCCTATAAGGTTAAAAAAATCAAAAAAGCTTCTAAACCTCTGAAGGGCAAAAAATTTGCGTGGGCAAAAAATGACCATTGGAAGACCAAAGGGTTGATCGAAATTAGGGTGGGCCAAAATGGTGCTGACGCAACCGTTGGGCGCAACCCTTCTTCGAAGGGTGCACCAAAATTAGGGTTGCCGAAAACATTAGGGTTGCCAAAAAAATCAGGGTTGCCAAAAATTAGGGGTGGGCAAAAAATGGCCCATGGAAGACCAAGGGTTGGTCGAAAAAAGGTCAAGGCAAAAAAAGGTGAAGCCAAAAAAAGGTCAAGGATCAGGTAAAAATTCGGCTCAAAAAAAGGTCACTGTCAGAAAAGGTCAAAAGGGTCGGTCAGGTGGGAGGGCAACCGTTGTCGGCGGCTAAGCTCTCGGGGGTGACCCCCCTCTATACTCTCCTAACAGACTTGAAATTTACCAGGTTTCGAGCTTATCCATCATAGATTAATTCAGTTTCAAGACTATATCTCTTATATTTTTGAGAAAATGCACTGGATGTCAGTTTATGTAACTATAGCTCAAACAAGGTTAAGACATCAAAAAAAGGGCTAAGCCCTAAAGGGGGTGGACAAAAATTGCCGTGGGCAAAAAATGACCCAGGGAAGACCAAAAGGGTTGGTCGAAAAAAAATTAGGGTGGGGTACTACAACGGTTTTGACTGCGCAACCGTTGGGCGCAACCCTTCTTCGAAGGGTTGCAAAAATTAGGGTGCCGAAAAAATTAGGGTTGCCAAACAAAATCTAGGGTTGCCAAAAATTCCGCTTACCGACCTCGTTTGCGTGGGCCAAAAGACCCATGGAAGACCAAAATGGGGTTGGTCGAAAAAAGGTCAAGGCCAAAAAAAGGTGAAAGGCCAAAAAGGTCAAGGTCAGGTAAAAATTCGAAGCTCACACAAAAAAGGTCATGTCGAAAAGTGTCAAAGGGTCGTCAGGGTGGAGGGAACCGTGCCGGAAGCTAGCTCTCGGGGTGACCCTCTATATACATCCTACAGACTTGAAATTTTCACGGTTCGAGCTTATCCATATCATAGATTTTTCCAAGTTTCAGACTATATCTCTTATACTTTTTGAGAAAATGCACTGGATGTCAGTTTATGTAACTATACTATGCTATCATTAAAGTCACTAAAAACGATTAAACCTTAAACTAATTAAAATCATTACAATTTACAGTAGCCATTAAAAAATTAAACATTAAAATTTAAAGCCATTAAACCATTAAATCATTAAAACTTAAAACATTAAACATCACAACTTGGAACATTTAAACCAAAGACTCTCAACCTATTTCGTCTACCGGCCATTTGAAAATCAATTATTTTTCAACGCTCCCCAATTTTTTTTTACTTTACCAAAACTTAAACCACATGTCATATATATATATAATATATATATAATATAATTTATATATATATATAATATATATATTATATTATATATATTATATATTAATTATTTATATATATATATATATATAATATATATATATATATTATATATATATATATATTATATAATATATATTATTATATATATATATATATATATAATATATATATATATATATTATATATATATTAATATTATATATATTATATATATATATTTATATATATCTATTGATATATATAGTAATAGAACATATTATAGAATATGAACTAAAATTATAAATAACTTCAACACCCCATTTTTTTCTAGGCCACCTACCGCCCCCCCTCTAGGCCTCCAGCGCCCACAAGGGGCGTTATCGCCTCACTTTGAGAAACACTGATTTAAACATTTAAATTAAAAACCTTAAAACGTTAAAACCATTAAACTTACAGTATATTAAGGTTTTTAATGGCGGTCAATTTGAAATATTATTTTTGTGCACTAGTACATTGGCGCTATCGACAGAGCAACAGCAAGAGACTAAGGTTCAGTCTCTCGTCCGGATTCTAGGTAGAAATTACCTAGAGAAGGATAGAGCAATGCCCGTGAGGTACAATAGTGATATTTAAAACATGGCATTGTTCAAACCACGGTGGGACATGGAGACATTCTCTCTCTCTCTCTCTCTCTCTCTCTCTCTCTCTCTCTCTCTCTCTCTCTTCTCTCTCTCTCTCTCTCTCTCTCTCCTCTCACACTTTACAAGCACAATAAACATTTCAGGTGCCAAAGATTGTGTTTACAGATGTAATAATAATAATAATAATAATAATAATAATAATAATAATAATAATAATAATAATAATAATAATAATAATAATAATAATAATAATAATAATAATAATAATAATAATTGTTAATTTTTTATAATTTTTATTAACACTTCATACAAATTTGTAAGACATTTGAAATATTATTTTAGTTTAAAAAAAAATTAACATTAAGTATAAAAGAAAGTAAATATTGGTTAAAAAGAACGTAATTCCGAAATTATGTCACTCCACACCGTCTTAACACTTTATTTGATTCCAATTTTTATTAAAGAAATATCTTTATAATAAAAAATAATGAGATTTATTTAAAAATCAAACTTACTCAAAAAGATGCTTTAAAATATTTATAAAAATGTCTTTTATGAACCTTCATTTATTTGACTTTATAGGAAGTTCGATTTTATGAAGAAAATATTTCCAAAAGATTCTTATAACAAGGAGGTCTTTATAACGAGGTGGTCTTTATAACAAGGTGGCCTTTATCAAGAGGTGGTCTTTATAAAAGGATGGTCTTTATAAAGAGGTTTCCGTTATGGCGAGGCGGCCTCTATAAAGAGGTGACCTTTACAAAGAGATGTCCTTTATAACGAGGAGACCTTTATAACAAGATGGCCTTTATAACGAGGTGGCCGTTATCAGGAGGTGGTCTTTATAAAGAGACGGCCTTTATAAAGAGGTGGTCTTTATAAAGAGGTGGCCTTTGTAACGGGACAGTTTTTATAACAAGGTTATCTTTATGACGTGGTTGTTTTTATACCGAGGTGGTCTTTATATCGAAGTGGTCTTTATATGGAAGTGGTCTTTATAGAGTGGTGGTCTACGGGGGTTTACTTTATATGGGGAGTTCGTTATATCGAGGTGGTCTTTATGAAGAGGTTGTTTTATATAAGAAATGTTCCTTATAAAGGGGTTGCATTTGTACTGTGCCGTTCTTTATTTTAGAGATAGTTTTTTATTAAGGCGTGATATTGATATATTAGTAATTTAAACGTATCAAATAAAAAATGGCAAAATTTTGAAATGGATGGTAACAGAAATTGTTGCAAGCATGAAAATGATGAAGTCGCGTTGCAGACGCTAAGATTTCGTAAATATTTCGTTTACATGTCGTCTTTTTATAAGTGAAAGATGTTATTAATAGTCAATACATTTAATACGTATACAAAAATACTTGTTCTTTTTAGCAATGTAGGGTTTATTCCAAAGTGAGAAAATGTGATAACTGTTTATAGTATATATATATATATATATATCTATATATTATATATTATATATATATAGATATATCATAATAGTATATTAAAGATATATAAATATATATTATATTATATACTATATTTAATAATAATATATATATATATATATTTTATATATTATATATATATTATATATATTTTAATAAATATTAATATACAGTGGTTTTATGATTTAAAACTACGCGAACACCTAGAGTAGACCGCATGATATCAGTTGTCGGGTCCTCTCGCTATAGGGGACGACGCTCTGTCCCCCATCGGCTTGAGCCCCCTAAATGGGCAAAAAAATCTTTCTAAGAAATATTCCGATGAATAAATGGCAAAAAAAAAAGAAAATGAAAACTTTCTAAAATTTTCTGTTCTGAATTAAAATAGTATAATTTGTTTTTACGGTAGTGTGCGTTCTCCTGTTAATGATGTTTTTTTGAGCATTTTCATACATTATTCCTTAATGTTATTTAAAAACGCATTACATACTGGCTTGCCGTCTATAAAGCTAGTTATGTTCCTGGTTGCTTTAGTATATGAAGTTACAGTCATGGTAAATCGAATTACGCGGTGAAGGAACATAATTTAATTCGAAGTGTTTTCTAATGTATTTTGAGGTTTTGAGCCGAGACGAGATTAGGATTCTAGGAACGAAATTCATTTTCTATGGTTTTATAGAAAATATAATCTAGGATTGACTCAAGCATTTAAAAAAAAAATTATCTACAAAATATTATAATGGGAAAACTATATCTAATATATATATAAATATATATATATTTACTATAGTATATATATATCATATATATATATTATATTATTATATTTATATATATATTTATTATATATATATATATATTATATTAATTTAATATAATTTTATATATATATATAATATATATATATATATATATAATATATATATATATATTATTATATATATATATATATATATTATATATTATATATATATATATATATATATGATATTATATATATTAATTTATATATAATTTTTATTATATTAATATATATATATATATTAATATATATATATATATATTATATTATATATATTATATATTATTATATATATTATAGTATATATATATATATATATATATATATATATATATATAAATATAGTATATATATATTAATATTATATAAAGTATTATATAATATATATTTTATATATAATATATATACTATATATAATATAATATATAATATTATATAATATATTTATATATATATATTATACTTATTATTTCGCTACGCAAAAATTAACCGTCGAGTCCTGCTCCAAACCTTAATACCCCATAGATAAAAAAAGAAAATTTCGACTGCTCAACCCCTAAAAATACGGTTTTTTATAAACATAGTGTAATCTGGTTTATAGATGTCATTATTTGTTATTCCCTTAGGCCTTAATTTCTGTGTCCAATCCATGGGCTACTGCAACCTCTTCTTCTGCTCTCTCTCTCTCTCTTTCCAATCTTCTCTCTCTCTCTCTGTCTCTCATCTTCTCTCTCGTCTCTTCTCGTCCTCTCTTCTCTTCCTTTTTTCTTTTTTTTATTTGCTTATTGTCAGTTGAACTTAAATTTTTCAATATGTCAATCTTCAAACAACGCTTCTCTGAGAATCATAGGCATATAAATTTTCAAAAACGATTAGACGAGGACCAACTCCGTTCATAAATTTACTGAGCTTGACATTTTTTTTTTAAAACAAATTCTTCCCTCCGGAACAATAAGACCTATCTTTGTTCCTTTTCTATTATGACTAAACCGTAATTTTTTGAGTTTTCTAGAACCATGGTGTTCATCTTACGATATGAATTTCTAAAAATGCATCATTTAAGGGACTCCATAAACTTTTCTTGCCCCCGTACAGAAAGTTTAATTTTAAGAGCCAATGGATAGTAATTTAAAATGTATGTAGTTTGGGGCATAGAAAGTGTAATGGGGAGTCCTACAATGATAGCATTTTTAGAAAATTTATTCGTTAGATGAACACATGGTTTAGAAAATAAAAATAGGTTTTAGGTCATATAGAAAGGAAAAAGGATTTGTCTTTCTGTTCCGGAGGGAAGAATTTCTTACAAACAAAACATGGAAAACCTTAATTACTCGAATTGGAATGAGAATGGGTTGTTTTTGAACAAATTTTATCAACCCGTCCCTCGATATTGGTTTTGGTAAAGATTTTGTTTGAACGATTGAGAACTTGGAAAGATTTTAAGTCAATGACATTTAAGCATAAATAAAAAAAAGGAAAAAAGGGAGAGAGGAGAGAGAGGAGAGAGAGAAGTAAGAGAGAGAAGAGAGAGGAGAGAGAGAGAGAGAAGAGAGAGCAGAGGAGAGAGGTTCTGAGATGGATTTTGGGGGGTGATGAAGGAATACAATGACAATCTTATAAACAGATACTAGTGTTAATTAGTACCTGTATTTTAAGGAAAAAGAATTTTTTCGAAGTATCTATTGATATAGAGTAATATTATATATATATAATATATATATTATATAGTATTTATATATATATATATATAATATATATTTATATATATATATATATATAAGTATTATATTATATATATATATTTGTATATTATAAAATAACTGTAATATGTATATTATTTTTTTTTATTTCCATATTTCCAGCTTATTTTGTATATTATTTATTTTATATCTTATATATATATATTATATATATATTATTATATAATTATATATATATATAAAATTATATATAAATTAATATTATATATATATATATATATATATTATATATAGTATATTATATATATATTATATATAATATATATATATATTATAGGTATATATATATATTATATATATATATATATATATATAATTTAAATTATTATATTTATATTATATATATATATATTATTATATATATATATATATTATATATATATAGTATTATTATCTTATATATATTATATTATTATTATATATATATATATATATATATGATATAGTGTACGATAATATATATTGTTAGATAATTTTTTTTTAAATGCTTGAGTCATTTAAGATTATATTTTTAATAAAACCATGAAATGAATTTCGTATCCTAGGTAATCCTAGGTTCGTTGGCTCAAACTTCATAAATACATTAGAGAAAACTTCGAATTAAATTTTGTTCTTGTTCCAACCGGGCTGGTATCTTTTCGACTTTTTTCACAACATATGATACGTTATGGTCGTTAGCATAATATAGTCGGTATTGTCATTTTTCTAGTGTAGTGCAGGTTTCGTGTTAGGATGTAGACGATTAACTTTGTGTATACTTGAGCAGCCAGTGTTGAAGGGTGCGGTTTTAAATATAAATTAAGTGAAGTAAACATTCTGACTGTTCAAAAGGGACATCATGTAACTTAGAGCACTGCGACACTACAGTAAACAAAATATTACTAGAAAGTAGAACTGTTGAATTGAAGTAAGTTTTTCTTTTTCTTTTTTGTTTTTTGCTTCATTGATTTTTATTTATAATAGTTTAATGTATAAGTTTTTTTTGGGCCATTTAGGGGGTCATAGGCGATGGGGAACAGGGAGGGTCGTCGGCTCTAGAGGACGAGGAGACTCGACAACTGTATCTATGCGGTTCTACTTCTAGGGGTGTGTCGGTTAGTTTTTAAATTATAAAACACTTTGATATATAGTATTATTTATTAAATATTTATATTATAGTTATGTATTATATATATATTATATTATATGTATTATCTATTATATATATTATGTAGTAGTATATAGGTATATTGATGTATTGTGTAATATAGTGTATATTTATATAATTTATGTATTATAATATATCTATATATATATATAATATTATATATATTATATGATATATATATATAATATTAGTTATGTGTACATTTTTCGTACAGGTTGTTTTCTCACTTGTAATGTTAATGCGCTACGATTTTGGTAAATAAGAACAAGGGTGATTTTTGTTTATTACGGGGGGTGGTTTCAATGTATTTGATGTGTTTATTTTAAGTACTCTTTGTCTTTGTTGGTTTTTGGGTTGTTCTGTCGTTTTAATAAAATCGCTGTAATAGGTTTGACGGATATTTAGAAAATTACGTGGCGAAGGGGTTCCGACTGTGCTGTGTTCACATATTTTCATTGCTTGGTCAGTTTTGGTTGGGCAATAGATTTTCTTAATTATGGTCCTTATTGTGTTCTTTATCGTTGGTTAAACAAATCCGTACAGTTTATTTTACATGAATTTATAAGATAATTTCTTATTTTTGAATGTTCACACTTTTTATTAAACACACTAAATTTTAAAATTTATTAGCGTATCTATAGGATATATATGTTGTTATGCAGTGAGACTGTTGCCGTTCTTATATGTTACTTGTGGTCTGCTTTAGGTAAAAACCATAGTGGAGCATTCGATGTCTATAATGTAGTGTCGAGTCCCAGGAAAATACAATAGCAACCTGCAGTTATGACAGACATAGTGAGCGCTTCAGCATTTTTCGTTCATGTTACTCTATGCTAAATCTTGAGGGTGATTTTGGTGGAATAGTTGTTTATTGTTATTTTGGAAGCGGTGAGTTTTCTCTTGGGGCGTCGTTTTATTTTTAACTCTTTCAGTGATGGTGTTCATCATAGTTTTTGAAAAGAACAGAAGTTTTAATATTATAAAATAACAAAGGTGTGACAGAATTTATTACAAATGAAAATGTAATAATAAAAATAGTAACTTATTTCTTGTATCTTATTGGTTATTTTACATTAATAAAAAAGAAAATGTTGTTAATGACAGACTTTAATTT
>JABUQX010013557.1:0-10000 GCA_015478945.1 Trachelipus rathkii
CTGCAGCTGTGAGAATACCGCGGGAGTAAACTATGTACTCTCTAAAGGTAGCAATGCATATATGCAGTTTATAATCTATATTAAGTTATATGAGGTACAGACGCTACTATGATTAATGTGATTTACACGATGATGCCTTATACTTAGAGTCACATAACTACAGATACTAGTCAAGAACGCTCAACAGACAGGGGAATAAAGGGCCTGCGATAAGATACCTAACTAAGCGATGAGGAAAAATGAGCATGAAATACCCTGTATGAGTAACTTTGACTTAGTATGACATATGTGGAGATGACATGAGTAAGGAGTGATAATAGAAATGAAGATTAGTAAGCTATCGGTTTACTCACCTCCGCGCTGAGTAGAGGTCAAAGTATTTTGAGTGTATAGTAATAGAACGCGCGAGTAATCTAGATGGGGTTTTGAACTGGAGCCGTCAAAGTCGTTACCCTTTCCTCCGTTCACCTAACTACTATATTACCATCTATCACCCTATACGGAGATACTTACTTATATACGCATTGCATGTCTTGCACGCGCATAATAATACACTTATTAACTATATATATACTATAACGTTTACTCACTTAAACGTATCGTTATGCGCGAAA
The DNA here is from genome assembly GCA_015478945.1 of Trachelipus rathkii. Lineage (NCBI taxonomy): Eukaryota > Metazoa > Arthropoda > Malacostraca > Isopoda > Trachelipodidae > Trachelipus > Trachelipus rathkii. Next base: position 615 of record JABUQX010013557.1, read on the forward strand.
TAAGCGTGCTTATATATATGGATAATACCGATCCTTATCCAATTCAGCCTCCTTCGCCTCCATTGAGGAAGGCATTCAGTAATATAAGGTTGCAGCATAAAGTCATGTGTGCGCGCCTTTTATATAAACTAAAAAAAAATATTAATATGTATAATATAATATATATATATTATAATATAAATATTATATATATAGTATATATATATATATAAATCATATATATATAATTTTATAATAAAAATTTTTAATTCATTGCTGTTAGATGTCCAAAAACTGAATCCTTTGTTTTAATGGTAAAATAAATAGACATTGATTTCTGAAATAATGATGAATTTCCGCAAGTATTCTGTAGGAATTTTTTTAAATATTTCGCCTTACGTTCAATGTAGACTAGACGGCAAAGAATTATTATATATATACAATTCTCTCTCTCATCTTCTCCCGGCTCTCCTCCTCTCTTCTCTCGCTCTCTCTCTTGCCTCTCTCTCTCTCTTCGCAACATTGTTTAAAACTTTATAACATCTATTCTTTTATAATAGTCCTCTCTCTCTCATCCCTATTCATTCGTTATCTCTGCTCTCTCTCTCTCTCTTCTCCTCTCTCTCTCCTTTCTCTCTCTCTCTCTCCTCTCTCTCTCTCTCTCTCTCTCTCAGTCTCTCTCAATAGCAAATTTTTCAACCTATTTAATCATGTAGGGCTTATATAGATCTGGTCAGTCTACTCCTAATGCTTGTTCTAAATACCTATTTACAACTTAATATCTCCCTCTAAGGTACATCATAAATGATTCATGTTTCATCCAAAAATTACAAGAAAATCTCAGGCTGGATAGAGTATTATAGAACATTACTACGGGAATTCTTTTGAAATGTAATTTTAGTTATTAGTTACCAAAATAATGTTACTGAATGTAATTAATCTGTTATCTACGAACAGGGGACGCTTATTTAAACTGAGTATAGTAAGTGAGATAATTAATAAGTTGAAATTCTTGCAATTTTATACAAAAAGGACCTATCATATTATATAGAACTAATGGGCGTTTAAAAAATCATATAAAAATATAGATACTATAATTTTTCCAATATTTATATGATTATTTGAAATATTTAAAATGTGAAAAAAAATCATCTCGTGTATAATATAAATTTATTTTAAAAGAGTAAATTAAAATAATATTTAATAATGTATTCCATATATCAAAAAAGTGTAATTAAAATAGAATTCGAAATAATGTATTTTTATTTCTTCCATCTGTTTAGTAACTAATACATAATCTATTTGAGAATAATTGTAAATTGGAATAACAGTCTTTGTATACCTATTGCGTGATGGGGGATTCTCCCCCAAACCCCCACACGCCGATGCAAAGTTGACCGCCTGGATCATTTCCCCTATTAAGAAAGCCGTTTGCCTAAATATCTTGATTATGGAACCTAAAACGCACAAAACGTTGAGGAGATGAAAGCACTGTACAGTTCTCATCTCATCAAATATTGTGTTATATATATAGTATATAGTATATAATATTATAATATATAATAAGATATATATATTATATATTATAGCATATAGTATATAATATTTTAAAATAGATTAATTATATAATTATATATATAAGATATATTGAGTTCATATATTACTATATATTAATATATATATATATATTATATTATATACAAGAGATTAAATCAATTATTATAATATTTTATATATATAGGTGAAGTAATAGCCTATATCACTTCGGCCAGCATCACCGACAAAAGTTCAGATTTGTCAATCGTAATGCTAGATGAGTTATCTTCATATAAGCTAAAATAAATTATCTTTTTATTAATCAGGCGACATTTTTATACTTAAAAGGAAATTACAAAAAAAAGACATTAATATTATTCCTAATACCGTTTTTATTTCTATGAACATCTGCCACTATATAATATTCAGTAAATAATATGATGAGGCCACCTGAGAGAATTGTACTTGACAAGACGTTGAAGGAGAAGCAACTCAAAGAAAAAATGGACAAATGTCGCTTTATAATTTGCACTTGAAAGAAATACTTTTATTTTTTCCCCTTTTTAAAACTCTTTTTTAGCGGGGTTCGAGCCGACGGAGGAGACAGAGGGGGACGAGTCCCCCTCGTTCGCCCCGTAGGGTTTACGAGGATAAACTCCTCGACTAACTATCACCTCGTCTTCGTTTAACTCTCGGGGTATCTGTCCGTTTTACAAAAGAAAACTTCAACATTTGGCAACTTTTCCGTCTCACTCGGGAGAAGCCGCATCTGACTTGTATCAAAAAAACTGCTAAATTTTTCGTTTTCATTTTTTTAAACAATAATTTTAATTTTTAAAATGCGCTTTTGGATTGTTATTTTATCTTTTAATTGTTTATACATATGTCTCCTATTAATAAAATTGATATTTAATTTTGCCGTGTACCTATTATAGTTTTTAATGTACATGCCTGGAAACTTTTCGGGATGCGTTGACCTATATATAGTATCATATATATAGCAATATAATTATATATATATATATTATAAATATATATAATTATCATATTATTATATATATATTGATATATATAATATAATAGATATCATATATATATACTATAATTATATATATACTATATATATAATATAATATAATATTATATATATATATATCATATAGATACATAATATGATATATATTATAATATATATAGTAATGATATAACATATACTATATTATATATATCTATATATATAATATAATATTACTCAAATATATAATAATAATATACTATAATATATATTATAGTACTGATTGTTATACTGTGACTAGAATAATCATTATGTATTTTTTAATAATTATATTATATATTATATATTTATATAAGATATAGTATAACCTATACATACTATTAACAGTACCGTTAATATGCCTTAAATATAACTATAATACAATGTCACTGCCGTTATGAAAATGGCCTTAAAATTTGACGAAACTACCCGATTTTGAAAGGAATTGGCACAATGGTAGGAGTTATTTAAGATTTGGCAGACTAAAACCACAAAAAAATAGAAAAATAATATCACGATAATTGTCTACAGTCAAGTGATTGTATCCAGAGCTTCAAGACATATACTCAATAATAATAAGCTAAATAGATCATTTAACAAAAAATCCGATTAAACTAGAGAACCTATAAATATGACAAAAATCATTTTCCAAATATTATAAACAGCTAATGAGACAAATAGGATTGGAGACTAGTGGAGTAGAAATTCTTTTTCCATTTTTTAAACATGTTTGGACCTTTTGTCAAATCTAATGATAGATGCAACTACCTTCGTCTGTGTTAATTACACGATTTAAAAACGTAACTATAAAGATCAACTAAACTGAAAAGCCCAAATTATCAAAAATAGATGCATACGGTTCACGAATTAATTCCTAATTTATTCTTTCTGAATCTAATCAGCCACAATTGGAATAGTAAATTGTTAATGAGTAAGTGCAATGGGAAAAAAAAGAAAACTACAGAGCGAGAGCGCCTAAGATTACTATTTAGATGTCATGAAACATAAATTCATACAATTATACTCGATTTATCAAAACCTTTTATATAAACACTTTAGCACCCGCAGAACTTCCAACATTTGTGTAAAGAATGAAATGACTCTGTAGAATTTAGATTAAGTTCGAAAAACTAGAGGAACAGAGTACTTCTCGAGACTGCAACACCTACTCATCTTGGTGAATTCAATCAGATATATAATCGTTCTTGGAAAATAAGGAAGTTAGATCAAGTAGAATAAATAAAATATCTCGTTTCAAGAGTCGTTAGCAGCTTACTCCTAATTAATGCATTTCACACTATAGGCAAATCATATCTTCACCAAATCTTATAGGTTGCTAAAATTCGAGCTTCTTGTTGAACTTGGTTTTTATATTCTTATCATTATTAGATCTCTTTTCGAAATAATTTCGTAAATAATAGTTATAAAACAATCTTTCAAACATATACGAGCTAACGAAACGAACTATATGGGGAGCTGAAACATAAATGAGAGTTAGAGCATTTAAGTCTACTGTATAATGAAAACCACGATTCAGTAATATATATTAGAGGTATCCTCCACTCAGGGGTTGCCTAATAAAATAATAAACCATTGTAATATACAGCCGCACTCTGCTACCTTTCCCTCATTCGGTAAATCATATGAATTTCAAAGGTTTTACTACTCAATTTAAGCTTCACGCACCGCACGTAGATAATATATATGTTAATATGACGTGATACGACATGCTATTTTTTGTCTTTCGAATTATAAACTATATACTGATTGAGGTATGAATGAGCAACATTATATATTTAACTCGAAAGAAAAATGGCAGAGATGTTTTGTCTTTCTAAACAATATTGTTATATTAATGAGAGAGTATCTAAATTATGAGAATATATGGCTTGCATAACTGCAAACGCATTAACTGAAGATATATGATTACGGTTCAGACTAGTTAAAGTTAATCCTACCTGCAAAGTGTAATTCGAAATTTCAATGAATTAATACATTTTATTACACTATCTTCTATTAGGCACGAAAACAACGGTCACAATCAGGATTGCTATAAGACCCTGAAAAACTAGGCCACACACAGAATATTCTCTTCTTCCAAAATTTCACACTGCACCCTGGTCTTTTTTTAAGAATCACAACTAATGGTAATTTCGGCAATCTATCAAAGAAGTATATGTTCTGTAGTGTTTATATTCTAAACCGAGTAATATACAAATAAAAGATGAGATTCAATGGTGCTATATGAAAGGCAAGCGTTTGTAACAATATCACCTTTAGACTTTCCGTTCCCAATAACATAACAAAACCCAGCTTGCAATAAAATTGCTCCAAGCCTTGTTTTCTTTCCACCAAAAGAAAATCAAATGATGATAGGAGCAGTATGTTGAGTCAATAATTCTATATAAATATTAAAGTATATTACTTTCTTACATCACAATTTTTAAATAAAAAATAGTAGAAATATATTATTATAATAATTTACTTAACTATTATTAACTTCGTATGTACATATATATTACAATAATATATTACAAATAATATATAATATATATATAATAATATCATTATAATATATATTAAGTCTATAGAGTTTATTATAATACTTAGATAATATATATAATATATATTAGTAAAATAGGTAGTATATTATATATATTTATATATACTATACTATAATTATATATATAGTAATACTATATAATGATTAATTTATATATTAATATAGTATAATTAAATATTAATATGATTGTTGGTTTAAATAATGTGAATGATGTACTTATAACAGTAAAAATTTGATTATTTGATGTGGAGGATAAGATAAATTAGAATAAATGTCCTCTAAAATTAATATCTAAGACTAACTACAAGCATAAAAATTGTTTATGCGATGTACTGAATCAACAATTATATGATCATAAATTAGCTACGCAATTTCTGATCAAAAAAAAACTGCAGTATTGCTAAAATTTCATGCATAGCTGGAGTATTATAAATTCTAATATTAATAATATATACTATTAAATATTAAATAAATATATATTATATAATATATTATATATATATATATATACTATATATATAATATATATATATACATAATATATATATATATATTATAATATTATAATATATATTATATATTAATCCGGCTTATTATATATAATATATATATGTCCCTTATTAGGATCTATCTTGAATAATTATCGACCGAAACCAACTAATATTAGTAGTATATCATGTAAGATTTTATGCAAATCAGTATTATTGGAATGGGTCTCTTATATATATTATCATATATACTATCTATATATTATCACTTATACATGTAATTCAATAAAATATATATAGGTGTAGTACCAATTACATTACTGTACTATATGTTTAGAAAGTATAGCTTATCTTATAATAATCATCTTTATATATATAATAAACTAATCTTTTCCTCATTCACCTTTTATTATATTCGCTCGCGTTATATCCACAAAAATCTATTACTCTATATATTAAGCCATGTCAAGTAAGTAGGTGACAAGTCAGACTATTTTACTTATAACGTGCGCTTGCTGAATACAATTTGGACACCACAATCCAAAGAGAGAGGAGTAGACGTATTCTTAAAGCATTACAAGACTTACAACCAGCGCTATCTTCATCAAACAAGCACTACAGAGTAAGAGTTTATTGGGCGAATATTATAGTAGGTTTATCCACCACGTATCTCTTTCTAGGAGCATTGTATATATTCTGTATAACAGAATAACACATAACAACCGAAGGGTCCACGCAGGCTATTTCCCTAGCAATCCGAAAGCTCTTGAGCAATCTTTTGCTTGAGATTTACCCCGATATCCAACGCTAGTGTGTAGGGGAAGTTTGGTCATTCGACCTATCCCTGATAATAGAATACTACTGTAACGTTATTCCACAATATATGTGTAATAAATATATTTATTATCATTAACATTAGTAAACCTATTATGTAATACATAAGATTTTATTATATCGAGCAAGTTAACTACGCTTAACTATATGTTAGATTGTAATGATTACCTATATTACATCGTATCATAGTGCTGAAATAATAATGGGTTAATATATTGTATTTAATATAAACACAATATATAAATAGTTCTATATACTGATTAAGTGACGTATCATGTGGCTAACCTATTGCCCCGATTATGGAAAAATAATATATAGAAAGAGAGAGATATTATAAATTCAATTTCAAAACATAATTAAATTTAATGTGATTTTCTGTCGCATTTAGTAACGTTAATTCTACGTTGATCTTTTATATGTCGATCTACAGAACAGAAGATGTATTCGAGATAGATTCTTGAATAATAATACGTTATATTAATTCTTTATTTATTTATTGGTTTATTAAAGTTACTAAACCTTTAGATTTAATTAACATACTTGAAACCCCCGATTTAAGATCGGATTTTGTAATGAGATAGAGAGGGTGTCAATTTTTAGGTTCCTCTTCTGTTAAACCTAGCTCTGGAGAATTGATTTATAAAATCTTCCTGTTCTATTGAACAACTGTTTCTTGTTTGAAGTTGTTGGTTTGAAATTATCTAGGCTTTTCTCGTTGACATGAAAATAACATCGTTCCCTGAAAATATTTGATCTACAACTTCGGAAATTCTACAATCCAAATAGTTATAACTTTGGATTAAACTACGTTCATGTTTGGAGATCTCGTGTGGATATTCCAATTCCTAAATTCTAAAAAATTACATTTGCTCCAAAAAAATTAGCCATCTTCGTATCTGAATTTTTTTCAGAAAAATTTGAACCAAATAAATTAGTTTTTTTTGCCTATAGAGATTCTTTATTAACAACGTCTTGTTACTCCTCAGAATTTAAAGGATATTCGTCTTTTTATGAAGCAAATGACGAAAGTTGAATCCTGTTCTACACGCCATAGTAGATACAGTAGTATAATTTATGCAGAAAAATTAGAGAAGTCGGATCAAAGTAGAACACAATAGTTTTCTATCGGAAAAAGTAATAAGGTCTTTTTGGGGGGATAGGAAAGGTGTATTTTAATAGACCAACTTCAAAAAGGTATAGAGGTGAATTAAAAATGTATATCTTTTTTCAATGTTAAGGTAGAAATCGTATAAAAATTGACCTGCCTTATAAGCTTGAATTTTCATCACAGACATACGTTTGCTCATTTAAGATCCTAGTCTTTTAAAATTTGTGAAAAATTAAGATTTAAACTGTTACTGCACTTTATTTATATTTTCCAAATTTGAGACCATCAGCTAATATTTTTTTAATCTCAAATTTTTTCATAAAAGTTAAAAATTCAGCTCGAATTTCAATGAGATTTTGTAACATTCGAGAAATATTTTTGCCCCATTTATATAATTCGGTATTAAGGTGAGAAAATATCAAAATTTAAAAGAACAAATTAATCCAAAATCTTTAAACTCTGTGAAATAGCTGAGTAAAATCTGTTTCCTGCCCCATCTTTCTTCAGCAAAAGTGTCTCTGCGACATTTGAAGTTTGGTGTTTTGTTCATCTTTTTTTATAGAAAATTTATAATAAAAAAGAAATATTTTTAATTAATTGAACAATTTTTCTTTTATAGTTGGTGGTTGAAATAAACATTTTTAGTGAAATTAATATAATTGAATAATTGTAATGCCCTTTTTAAGACTAATTGACTACCTTATTAAGTCATTTCACCTTAAATGATTTTAATATCTAAATGATTGAACTAAACCTGCCGATAAGTAAATAGACTGATTACTGGCAGATATTGGCTAGATCGATTGATATTTCGCCAATATCGATTAATCGGTAAATAATATATATATATATATATATATATATATATATATATATATATATATATATATATATATATATATATATATATATATATATATATATATATATATATATATATAGTATATATTATTGTTATTATTACGTATATTATTATTATTATTACATATATTATATGTATTATTATTATTATATATATACATATTATTATTATATATATATACTTATTAATATTATTACTGTAATTAGTATTTGTATCCTTATTTAATATTATTACTGTATTTAGTATTTGATTACCTATTATTTATTATATATATATATTATTATTATTATATATATTATTATTATTATTATTATTATTATTATTATTATTATTATTATTATTATATATAGATATAGATTATTATTATTATTATAGTATATTATTATTATATATATTATTATTATTATTGCATATGTTATTATTATTATTATATATGATATATTATTAATATTATATATTATTATTATTATTATTATATATTATTATATTATTAATATTATTATATTACGTATATGTATTATTATCATTTATATATATATATTATATATATATATATATATATATATATATATATATATATATATATATATATATATATATATATATATATATATATAATACACATATATATATATATATTTCTTAATGAGCATTTATGGTCGGTGTATGATACACGGAATAAATTTTTAAAAGAAGAAAAAGTATTTTGATAAATTGGAATTCTGTCCGAGTGCGGAGATCACCTCAGCCATGACGAGTGTGATTCGCATGGCAATGAGAACGACCAACTCAACTCCACCGATAAGGAACACAGCTAAGAGGGTTCCTCATTCCCCTTTCCAATTTTTTTTCCCGTCACAAACTAAACCTCAAAAATAGGAGCGTTGGAAGAAGTTGACGGGAAGAAAATGACAGTTAGGATAGACGGATAAAGAAGGAAAATATATATATATTTTTTATAA
>JABUQX010013557.1:22500-26937 GCA_015478945.1 Trachelipus rathkii
TCACGCTTTAAAGACCTTGACGCGGCCTTCACTTTTTTTTTACGAGTCTTCGGACACGAGGGAATCCTTCAAGTAAGGGGACCTTGATCCTGAATCCCTCTTTCTAGGAATGCGAGTGAGAGGAGGAGGAGGAAGAGGAGGGAGGCGTGGAAGACCGAGAAAGGGGGAGGGGGGAAACTGTTCGTTAATTCGCCATTGATCCGTTGGTGCGAGACAAACGGACTTGGTGTTGCCTTGCAGTTATTCGGTCTCGTAAATTTGAAGGAAAACCGGCAAATATTCATTTATGGCCAATTCTTTGCTGTTTTCATATTCATGGATCAGAAAGATTCTTATATTTTGCTTGGATCATCCATTCGTTCATATAATATATATATTATAGTATTATAGTATATATATAATATTTATATATATATATATATATATATATATATATATATATATATATATATATATATATATATATATATATATATATATATATATATATATATATATATATATATATATATATATGATTAGGTGTGGGGTGGGAACTGAACATCTCAGAAGGTGCTCTTGAAAATGTGGTGGGGAAGATGTGCTATTGTTTTTGTTAAATCTATATGAATAATTATTAATTTGGGTGGTTACTTGATTTCAGTTCTGTGTGGGACGTGTTTTTGGGTGTTGAAAATGTCAGATGTGCGTTGATTATATGATTTGGTTGACAACTGTCAAGGTAGTTTTGTGATGTGTGGATTTAATTATTTAGTATAGTGTTGTTTGGTGTGGACAGAAGGTATTGGTAATGTTGATGTAGTAGAGGACTGGTTATGATGATGATGATTATATTTGGTGGTTTTATTGGTCCTGGAGATTTTTTAAGCAGACGAGTGAAAAGTTTTCAATGTTAGTGTAAATTTGTTTGCCAAGCATATCCATCTCTCTCAGTGGTAGAATTTTATCAAAGTGCAAATGATGAATTGGAGTAATTTCAGTACAACAGGTTATGATTAATTATGGCTAGGTTTTTATTTTTTATTTTTAGCTTTTCTATGTTCGAACCTACTGTTGCAGGGTGCCATGTTAGGAATATATAGTTTAGTATAGATCTTATAAACTGCTTGTACTCTGATGCCGAGGTCAAGTTGGCTCTCTCGCTGCTGGATTCCATTCGAATATGTGCTTAATGAATTTGAGTTCTTATGTTTCTTGTACTGTGGATAAGAGTTGAAAAGGTGAAGGGAGTTTGTTGTATGTGAGACAAACATCTTTGAGGTTATGTTGAGTTGAATATTATCGTTTTTTGTTTTTTTTACCTGGTTTTCATTATTTTATTATTTTATTTTTTTATTTTATTATTATTATTTATTATGATTATGATTGATTGATTATGATTATGATTGATTGATTATGATTATTATGAATTTTGAATTTATACGAAGAAAATTATTCTGAACGCTGTCTGGTCCATTTTCTTTTCGACATTTAATTAACGAACAAAAACAAATATGTACAAATTTTATAAAAAATAATAATAATAATAATAATAATAATAATAATAATAATAATAATAATAATAATAATAATAATAATAATAATAATAATAATAATAATAATAATAAGTCTTCGATAGAGTCTGGCACAGAGTTTTGATTTCTAAGCTTCCCTCCTTCGATATCTTTCCTTTTGTCCTTTTCTCTGTGATCTTGTCCCTAATTTTCTTTCCGGTCGGTCTACAGTAGCAGTTGTAGATGGTCACCGTTCATCCTTTAAATCTATAAATGGTGGTGTTCCTCAGGGTTCTGTCCCTTCTTCACCTCTTTTTTCTACTTTTCATTAATAACTTTTACATTACTTCGTCAGTTATCCACTCCTATGCCGACGGCTTCACCCTTAAGCAGGGTTGTCAAAAAGCCATGGATTTTTGGCTTTTTGACTATGGTTAATTGGCTATTTGACCCTTATAATTTTTCATATAAGGGTCAAATAGCCAATTAACCATAGCCAAAAAGCCATGGCTTTTTCCAAGGAGGTCGCCTTGGAACAATTAACCTCTCGCCTTTCTCTCTAATTTTTAATTGGGGGCATTGAGAACTTGGTTATTTTCAATCCACCAAAAACTCAATTCCTTTATTTTGCTACTCGACATAATCTTCCACACTACTACAAATCTTCATCAAAAACACAATTCAAACCTTCCATCTCTCTCTCTCTCTCTCTCTCTCTCTCTCTCTCTCTCTCTCTCTCTCTCTCTCTCTCTCTCTCTCTCTCGGATCACATTATTTCTTTCTAAACAAGCTTCTAAAAGGTTAGATGTTCTGAGGTGCCTTCAGAATTTCTTCACGCTACCCAAGTTGCTTGCCCTTTATTTGGATGTCGTTCGCCCCTGTATGGAGTACGTCTCATACATCTTGGGTGGTTCCACTCACACAGATCTCCTTAAAATGGTGGAGTCTTGTGCTTTTCGTCTATTCAACTCGACTGCTCTCACTTAACACTCTCCCAGTCATTTTTCGTCCTTCGATTTGATGCCACGCTTTCTTTATATTATCGCCATTTACAACGGACTCCGCCCTTCTGAACTTTTCTGTCGCATACCACCTCCATTGAGAAGGGCTAGCTTTCATTCCTTCTCTTGTCCAACTCGGACCCCAGACTTGAGCGCTATGCTCATGGTAAAGTTTGGAACAAGCTTCCTTTTATCTAATTTCCCAACTATCTTTGATTTGCACACTCAAATGCCGTGTATCCGATCATATCGACCTTTGAATTGGATCCAGATTAGGAATTTCCCTAATTCTGGTCGAATTTGGTATGCCTTTGACCTTTGCCCACCAGAGGAAACTATATATATATATTATTATATATATATATATATATATATATAATATATATTATATATACTATATATAACTTATAATCTTACATTATTATAACAATCTATATATAAAAACATATTCCTTTATCATTTTATTATATATATATATATATATATATATATATACTTACAACTCCCAGGAAGGGTCAAGATCTGTCAGCGGGACCAGCGCACCTCTTCATCATCCTTTATCCTCCAGGACTCCCTCTTCTCACAGCTCTCTCATCGACGGCATTTCATGATTTCTTAATGAGTCTTCCACAGAACTCTCATCTCTTCCTAGGTCTTCCTCTTGTTTCCTCCGGTTTCCACTCCCATCTCTTCTTGGCCACTCTCCTGTCTTGCATCCTCTCCAGGTGTCCAAACCACCTCAATCTGGCTGCCTTCATCCTATTCAATATAGCCTCCACTAGAAACCTTCCTTATTCTTTCGTTTCTTTGTCAGTCCTTTCTAGTTTTTCCCAATATCGCTCTCAATATGTACAACTCCGCCGACCGTATTTTACTATGCTTTCTTGTGGTCGTACTCCATGTCTCGGACTCGTATAGTAGAATCTGTTAACACCCCCTCGAATATCACCCTTTTTCACATCTATATTCATTTGTCTATCTTCAGTATGGGATATCACTGTCTTACAGCTACGCTCCATACTCAGCTAGCTTCCTAGCTTGTTTTCCTGTACCTTTCCTCTTTCTCTTTCAAATACTCCACCCAAGTATTATTTACATTTCTCCACAATCTTTATTTCTGTCCCTTCCACACCCACTCTCAGCTATCCCCTTGTTCCTCTACTGACCACCATGATCTCCGTCTTCATTTTCATAGTCAGACCGGCCTCTCTAAGCCTATTCGCAAAACATGTTCCCTCTTCGCTCCAGCACGCCAAGTCATCCGCGTGTGACAGAGAATATCAACCTTCCAAATCTCCTATATCCTCTTCTTAACCTTCTTTTATTACTACATCCTGATATGCTGCAAACAAAATTGGTGACAACACGATTCCCTGCTTTACTCCCGTTCTCACTTCAAACCAATCTTTATTCTCATATTCTGTTCTTACATTACATTTACTATTCTTATACAAACTCTCCAGGGCTGCTCAACTTCATTCACTGCATATTCTCTCTATCACTCTCCACAGTCTCTCCCTAGGCACTGAATCACAAGCTCTCCTCAGATATATGAAAACTATATATGCTCGTATATTATATTCCCATAAATTTTCTAGCGTAATTCTCAAGGCGAACAAGAGATCCGTGCTGCTCTTCCCCTAGTCTGGGCTCTACCACCATTCTCAGACTACTCTCTAGGTACTTTCCCATATGTTTTTGCAAAGTGGTCCAACAATATTATTCCCCTGTAGTTTTAACAGTCTACTGTATCTCCTATTCTCTTATACATTGGAATATAATTGACTTTACCACCGCCTCTGGAACTTTCGCTCTCGATCAACACCTACTGAACAATTTCATAATTAATTTCACCTTCTCTCCTCCCTCTTTTATTAGTTCTATGAGTATCCCATCTTTCCCGGTGCTTTACCTTTCTTCATCACCTCCTCAAGAGCACGAAC
>JABUQX010013558.1:0-29461 GCA_015478945.1 Trachelipus rathkii
GAGGATACACACACCACTCTCTAATACGTTCATTCCTCACTTTATCAATTCTTTTCACACCTAGCACACCCCTAAGATTGTCCATCTGAACACATTGAACTTTAGATCTATACTTCTTATTCCAGACTCATAGTCTCACTACGCATCATAATACGGTAACAACAATACCCTCATGTAAGAACCCTAGCACACTCAAGACTTAGTCCCTTTGCCTTCACGCAACGATTTAATTGCACCAGCCACCTTCCTGCCATTCACAACTTTCCTACTACACTCTGCATCATCCGTTCCCTTCTCATCCAACATATACCCTAAATATTTAAACTCAGACATTTGTTCCAGCTGCTCACCATCTAACATAACTTCACACTGAGGAGTGTCCTCACTCACAACCATAACCTTACTCTTATCCACGTTTACTTTCAAGCCCCTCCTTTCACAGAACACCCGCCAATCTCTCCTATTTCGAATCCTCTCTAAATCTCTTCTTCTAGAATTTCGTCCACTACAGAACCAAAATCATTCCGCATTAGTAAAGTAGGGCACCCTCACTCAACTCCAATTCTCCACCATTCTACACCATTTCCTGCCATCCCCCAATCTCTAATTCTTCAATAACCCCATCCATATACAAATTGAATAACCAAAGGAGACATAACACAACCCTGTCTTCCTCCGCTATTATATATATATAATATATATATATATTTTTATATACATAATATATATATATATATATATATATATATATATATTATTATATATATAAATATATATATATATATATATATATAATGTCTCAAAATTGCTGTAATATTTCTTTTATTTTTTCTGCAATTGTTTTTTAATGTTGTCTGCAGCTTGAATATCAACGGGTACGCTTTTAGTGATTGATTTAAACAGCTTTGGCAGCCGCCAAATGCTATCGACATACTGAAAGTTCTAGCGGAGAATATTAATGTCCGGATCAATCACCGTGAATAAAAGCACAAAGCTAGTCGACTTTGAAGCCAATATGAAAACGAAAAACATTAAAACTTTAGAAAAAATATAATACGTTAGTATTACTTCATATCTATCGATTGAATGTATTATTTTCAGTTTTTCTACTACTAAACCCTTAAAAACGTCGTCTGGCAACATATAAGGTTCATAATTTCGCCAAGATTTAGGGGGGGCAAGTGCCCCCCTGCCTACGCCCATATATATATATATGTATGGTTGGCTTTTTTTTGACTGTTCCGGGTTTGGCTGTTGTTGTTTTTTTGGCACTGGGCTTTTTAGTAGTTGTTGGCTTTTTTGCTGTCACTTTTTAGTTGTCGGTGTTGTATTTGTGTATTGGTGTATTATAATATTATCGTAGTTGTAGGTGGTTATATAGTATATATATATATATATCTATATATATATATATAATATATATAGAATCTAAAGTCAATGTGTTCAGTGGACAATCCTTAGGAGCATGCTAGTTGTGAAAAGAATTAAATAAAATGAGGAATGAACTTAATTGAGAGTTGTGTGGTGTGAAGAAAAGGGGTAAACGAGAAAAATGAAAGTAATGTGAGATGGTTTGGTCATGTGGAAAAGGAAAGAATGATAGTCGCTGGTTAGGCGGATGTAATAGTGGTGAGTGTGCTGGGGAACCGAGCGGCTGGGAGACCGAAGAGAAAGTGGATCAAGTCGGTGAACGAATGTCTGAAGGAGAAATGTGAGTTTGGCAGAGGCGAGAAATAAAGGTCATGATAGGAGAGAATGGCGTTGTTTTGTATGGGCATGGTTGTGGCACACCTGGGCCAGGGGATGAACCCTTACATTTGACGATTTACGCATAGTGAGGGTCCGTCGCGGTCGCATGAAGCTCTAGGGTGGATTTTCTGTCTGTGACGAGTTTTCAACTAATTAATGGTACAGAGGGGGCCGTAAGGGCTGGGCTTTCTTTTTCGACATTTGTCATACTCTCCTACTGCTTTCCTTTTCCAATGCTTGTAGGCGCACCTTACTCCCAGTCTTGTGAAGAAGAGGTAGGTAAAGAAAGAAAGAAAGAAAGATATATTTTTTTATTTATATTAATATATATATTATATATATATATATATATATATATATATATATATATATATATATATATATATTATATATAATATATATATATATATATATATATATAAAATCAATCACCCCCTGAGAATATATATTCAACATATTCTTTTTAAAAATTTATAAAAGAAAAGAAAACTACATATCAGCAGAGTATTACTATTTATGTATGTGTACAACAACAACAACAACAAAAAAGAGGGTTCCCCCCTCCAAAAAAAAAAGTAATTAGCCTAACAATAATTACAATATTTACAAAAGTGGACCTATGGTCCACAAGACTCTATTTTCAATAGATTATCTGAGAGGCTCCCTTCAAAAGTTTTTGTCCAAATCAAAATTAAAAAGGCAGAAATTTGGGCAAGTGGAATGATGTAAAAATGATTTTTAATTCTATGATCCATTCTCTATGATTGCACTACAATTAAATAAAATAAAATAAATAAAAATAATAAAAAATAAAATGAATAAATAAAATATAAAAAAAAATCAAAAAATCAAATTATCTAAGAAATACAGAAAATTACAATAAAAAGTAATGTTTTATTGTACAATGCACTTAAAAAAAATTTCTACCCACGTTCCTAGAATTGTAACAAATATGCTACAAGTTTTTGTCTTTCGTCGTCTTTTCTGTAACACAACCTACAAGTTTAAATAGTTGTGTTACGGAATTGGTCTACAAGAGCTGTGATTACACTTGTAGCTACAATTTTCAAGTTGAATTCTTGTTACAGAAAATATACAAGTGTAACAAAAAATCGTACAACTGTAAAACTTGTAGCCGTTGTGTTACAGGCCCCAGGGCTTCCTATTCCCTGGCAGTGTTTTTCTTTTTTGTTTCTTCTCATGGTTATAATCCAGTTTTTGCAGTTTGTTCGCTCCACGACATGTAGGCCCCCATACCGTCTTCCCAACCTTTTAGGATTGGAAAAACCGCACCGAAGCCGGCCCATCACGGAGATCTCCCCCACCAGCGAAAAGGTCAACATACTTCGATGTTTAAGCATGTGCCGTTTTAAGTTTCCTTTTAGATTACATTCATAGCTGCACTCAGAACATTTGAATAATTTTTTTTTTTAACTTTCACTCATCGAAGGGAAGTATTTATCCCTCATCCGGGTCCAAACCTCAGACCTAAGGATGAGGGATTTTCTGTTTACCCCCCAGCACCCCTGAACATGTGTCCGCAATGTGTAGTTTGTGAGATGTGATTTTAAATGTGATTTCTGATTACATTCATAACTACAATGCTCACATTTAAACAAATTAAAATTTGTGTGTTAATATGTGTGCATTTAAGTTCGCTTGTAAATTACATTCGTAGCTGCACTCGGAACATTTAAATAATTTAATGGCATGTGTTAAAATGTCTCTTTAAGCTTCCTTTCCGATTACATTCATGACTACTGCATATCATGTGTGATTTTAAGACTTCTTTTCGATTGCATTCATAACTGCACTCTGAACATTTAAATAATTTAAAATTTGTGTGCGTTAACAAGTGTAATTTTAAGTTTCCTTTATAATTACATTCGTAGCTGCACTCGGAACATTTAAATAATTTAACATTGGCATGTGTTAAAATGTGTCTCTTTAAGCTGTCTTCCCGATTACATTTATAACTGCATTCGGAACAGTTAAATAATTTAATATTGGAATGTGTTAACGCGTGTAAATATAAGCTTTCTTTTTGATTACATTCGTAGCTGCACTCTGAACATTTAAATAATTTTGTATTTGAGTGTTTCAACAGATGATATTTTAATTTTGATTTAAATTTACATTCATAATTGCAATGCTCACATTTTAAGATGCCTTCGCTGTGTGACTTCAAATGATTTGTCAACCCCGATTTGGTTTTGAAACTAAAATTGCAATGTGTGCAATGGAATTTTTCCAAATCAATTTCTTCAGTTATTTTGTTAGGACTCTTTGACGTTTGAGATTTGCTTCTTACAGAGCTTTTCGCTTCAAGTATGTCACCTTCCTCTTCTTCTACATCAATAATGAGGGTCTGTACAAGACAAAATGCAAACATCAAAACGAGACCATGTCAGTACTTTTAAAGTTGTAATATACAAATAATTGCATGAACTACAAAATAATTACTTTTTCATCTGTAGAATCTCATTTAATGAAAATGAAAAATAAAATACATAAATAAAAACCCTTCTATTTTTCAATTTCAATAAACCCCAATACAAAGGGTTTTGCCAACCCATATTTCTCGAGGGTGTTGAAAGAAAAGGGTATTAAAGGAATGTGATGAGTAATAATTCAATAAAAACAATATGTGGGCACAAACCTTTTCTTTATCTGTATGTGGTTTTAAAAGTAGTATTAAAGATTATTTTCATTAGAAACCATTGTAAACCATTAGACCTACCTTTACAATATACATTATAAATAACAATTGATCAATTTATTCATTCAAAACAAAATCATGAGAAACTCAAATAACCCTTTAATTCTCTATTCGTACAATCGTACCTGACTTTCATCTAATCCAAAAAATTGCTCAATATGTTGATCATTCTCTGTAGATTCTTCTTTAACATCCAATGATTCATCTTTAATTTCAATCTCATCTTTGATGTCTATATTTGGGCAAAAGTTTTTATTCTGTTGAAAATATAAATAATTTTATAAAATAAATTTTTTTGAGTGGATGTACAGGGACCTCCAAAGCACACAAGAATGGGCTATACCGTTTTAGTAAACTAACGACAGGGGAAATCCCTAACCGAACCGAACAAAATCGGAACAAGCTTTAGATGGTTAGACCTTATACAAGATGTTCAGTTCCAATAGGAAGGCAAAAACTCGATCACTACGAAAGTGAGACGAATCGGATAAGATGTGCTGAAGGCGATGCTGAAGAGGTATAGTGAGCACATCAGGGAATAGCTTGCTTCTAAGGGTCGAGATGGCCTCCTAACCCACAAGAGATGAACGACTGTAAGGACAACTGGAAGAGCAAAATGGGCAGGTCGGGGGATCCGAAATATCCAAACAGAACTCCGGCGCATATATGGTGCCTTTTGACGTGTTTCGAACGACGTCCAATTTAGAAAAAAAAATATGAATCCTCCCCATATGCAAAAGGGAAGGAAGAACATGACTTTGGGTCCTAGAGGCAGCACGGACCAGGATGGAATCATTCCCTATGGGCGTTGCCTGAGGCACAGTTGTTCGGAGAACAGCTTCCAAAGCATCACTAAGGATTATTTGGCTTATAACAGTCAGTTAATGTGACGAAGTCAAGAGCAAATAAAAATAATGGAGTGAAGAAATCAGACTCGGGACCCCCAGGAGGGGGGTCTGAGAAAACGCTCGGTGGAGCTTGTGTATTCTGACGAAGAGGAGAGAGACCTTGCTGACGCAGGGGCTCTAGTGATTGCCGACGTGAGGATTGAGCATGTCGTGCTGAGAGGCCAGAACAGCCTCAGCTGGTCTAGATGGGGTAGTCCTAGAAACGGGATCGTTATGTATGACTATTGGTGGTTTTGGTGGAGTACCAACCATTTCATCAATAAGGGCATCAAATCCCCTATTAGTCGCTGGTCGAAAAATGCCAGGAAGGGAGCGGGTTGGGGACCCGACAGATGGTGATTTCCGCCTTTCTTGGAAACGTTATTCTCTTTATTACTTTTTCCCATAATAAATACTCCTATTAAACATTTGCTCCACAATAAATAAACCCAAATATATTAACTCAAATGATAAATGAAAACAGTTTCCTGGAAGCGTAACCACGCCCACCACACGCCCAGAGCATAATACACCTATCCTAGAAACCCCACCCAGTAAGGTGGGCCATGGGTGTGGCCTCGGAAAAGCCCCACGGAACTCCACGCCCAGAGCATATTAGTCGTACACCATACGGATAAGACGCGAAGCCCAAGATTATACACCAAGTGCAGGACAGTCTCCTCAGTGGTTAGGCAAGGTTCGAGTCCCCAACAATAGGTGGCCTGGAGAAAGGCGAGAATAACCTGGTTTTTTTCTGTACCTTCACCCACGGAGGAGGGAGGGCAAGATGGTGACATAGACAGGCAGATATGTCACGCAGGATTCAGGAAAAAAATTGGGGAGCTCTCCAAAAGAGAGACAAGAATACGTAGGACAGTACGACAGATCAAGGAGGAGAGGGGAAACAAACCGGGAAAGGGACGGGCAAAACGAACGGAATACACAAAGGTGCAATGTATGAAGAGAAGAAAAAGACTGTAAGAGAAGACTGGAAATAACAAATAACTATAAAAACAAAACAAAAATGACAAAAAAAAAGAGTAGCAAAAATAATAAAATAAAAATAATAAGTGAGAGGAGTAAACAATGGACTAAATAAATAAAAAGAATGAAAGTGGCTCTACGCAGAAACACAGTGTCTGTGCCCCCTCTTGACGACAAAAAGGCTACCTTTACGAGGGGATATATATATATATATAGTTAATATATATATATATATTATATATATATATATATATATATATATATATATTTATATATATATATAATATTATATATTATTATATATATATATATTATATAATTAATATATATATATGCTATAGTATATTTATATAATATATATATTATATATTATAGATATATAATATATATAATATATTATATATAATAATGTATATAGTATTATATATATTATATATATATTGTATATGATTGTGGCGTTGGGTGGACGGGGCCTGCAGACCAACCTGAGGAGTCCACAAGCAGCCCGGGATCGAAACGCCATTTATCGTGACAACCGCTTCAACTCTTCAACAGCGAACATCAAGCATCCCACTATTGAAGGTGGTTTCTCAAGTCAACTCACTTACAACTCATAACAACATATGGGTGACCACCGGATGACTACGTGCCCACTGGGTGCACACAACGAACCCAGCCAGCATCCCATCTTCTCTTACAAAGTTGTTCCGTGGTAAGACATTATCGTTGTATGAGTTTTGTTTTACACACATCGGTTCAACGCGCGGCCAATTTTTACATCAATATCAAGTTTCTTCTGCTGGCGCTGCTCTGTTTCGGTCATCCTGTACGCCCTGTACTGTCTTTCTCACTGCAGGTGCAGGACAACTGCACGGTAAGAGTAGAGTGGTACGAAGCCTTCTCAGTGGCTTTAATGTGTGCACCCTAGCTCTCATCTGACAGCTGACAGACGTTTCCAGGTGCGCAGAGGGAAGTGTGCTGCGCGGATTGTCATGGGGGGGGAGTTTGTGGCGTACTGGTGGACGGGGGCTGCGGTACCACCACAGATGAGTAAAGCAGCCCAGGACTGAAACGCCATCAATCGCGAACAAAGCTCACTCACTTCAACATCATCTAGTCTTCAGCTAATGAAGGTGTTTCAACAGCGCCATAACCCCTTCATATTGGGTGACGCCCCGGGTGACACCAATAATGGAAGGGGTTATGGTCGCTGTTGAAGAACCACCTTCATTAGCTGAAGACTAGATGATGTTGAAGTGAGTGAGCTTTGTCGCGATGATTTGCATTTGTCCCCGGGGGCCGCTTTGGACTCATCGGTTGGTGGTCGCAGCCCCCTTCCACCAGACGCCACAGAACTCCCCCCCAGTGACAATGCCGCGAGCACACTCCGCTCTGCGCACCTGGAAGGACGTCTGTCAGCTGTCAGATGAGAGCTAGGTGTGCACACATTAAAGCCACTGAGAAGGCTTCGACCACTCTGTACTTCTTACGTGCAGTTGGTCTGCACCTGCAGTGAGAAGCAGCAGTACAGGCGTTACAGGATGACCGAACAGAGCAGCGCCAGCAGAAGAAAACTTGATTGATGTAATGCCGCGTTGAACGATTGTGGTAAAACAAACTCTACAACGAAATGTCTTACCACGGCAAACAACTTTGAGAGAGAAGATGGAATGCTGGCTGGTGTTCGTTGTGCACTCCAAAGTGGCATCTAGTCACTCCGGTGGTCACCAATATGAAGGTTGTAAGTGAGTTGACTTGAGAACCACCTTCAATAGAGGGATGCTTGATGTTCGCTGTTGAAGAGTTGAAGCGTTGTCACGATAAATTGGCGTTTCTTCCCGGAGGGGTGCTTTGGACTCCTCAGTGGGGGTCGCAGCCCCTTCCACCAGACGCCCACAGAACCCCCCCAGTGACAATGCCGCGAGCAACTCCGCTCTGCGCCCTGGAAGGACGTTGGTCAGCTGTCAGATGAGAGCCAGGTATACACAGCATTAAAGCCACTGAGGAATGGCTTCTCACTGCAGGGTGCAGACACTGCCACGTAAGAGTACACGAGTTGGTAGAAGCCTTCTCAGTGGCTTTAATGTGTGTATACCTGGCTCTCATCTGACAGCTGACCAACGTTCCAGGTGGGCAGAGCGGAGTGTGCTCGCGGCATTGCTCAACTGGGGGGAGTTCTTGTTGGCGTCTGGTGGAACGGGGGCTGCGACCACACCTGAGGAGTCCAAAAGAGCCCCCGGGACGAAAACGCCAATTTTATCGTGAAACGCCTAACTCTTCACAGCGACATCAAGCATCCTCTAATGAAGGTGGTTTTCTCAAGTCACTCACTTCAACCTTCATATGGTGACCACCGAGGTGACTAGTGTGCACTAGGAGGTGGGCTAACTACGGAAGCATACAGGTCAGCAAGCTCTGACCATCTTCTCTCAAAGTTGTTTTGGCACGTGGTAAGACATATCGTTGTAAGAGTTTTGTTTTTTAACACAATCGTTCAATAGAGTCTACGCGCGCGGCTAGTATTACATCAATTTCAGTTTCCTTCGTGCTGCGGTGTCATACGCTTTGCTACATGTTTTCGGTCATCCTGTACGCCTGTACTGTGCTTCTCAATGCAGGTGCAGACCAACAATGCACGAAGAGTACAGAGTGGTCGAGAAGGCCTTCTCAGTGGGTTTAAAATCGTGTGCACACCTGGCTCTCATCTGACAGCTGACCGACGCCCTTCCAGGTGCGCAGAGCGGAGTGTGCTCGCGGCATTGTACCCTGGGGGGAGTCCTGTGGCGTCTGGTGGAAGGGGGCTGCGACCAACCAACCGAATTGTAAGTCAAAGCGCCCCCGGGACGAAACGCCAATCAATCGCGACAAAGCTCACTCACTTCAACATGCATCTAGTTTCAGCTAATGAACGGTGGTTCTTCAATCAGGCCGACCATAACCCTTCATAATATATCTATATATATATATATATATATATATATATATATATATATATATATATTATATAATTATAGTATAGTATATTAATATATATAAATTATTTATTATATATATATATTATATAATAACTATATATTTATATATTTAAAGTATCATTAAAAAGGTTTAAATGTAATTTTTACTTACGTCTTTGGCCTAAGCGTAGTTAATTAGGAAAAAATAAAATTTACGTAACTTAAGAGATTTTAAGTTAGTTCAATATTAGAGTATTGCGCATAAACTTTTCTTAAAATTCTTTAAATTCTTTTCTTTTAATTTTTATTTTATATTTTAGTTTTTTACACAATTTTTATTTATTATTACTGTTTGGTGCTAAAGTTTCTTCTCAAAGTTGTTCTTAGATATTTTATTTATTGTTCTTTATGTTCTTATGGTAATTTTATTACAATTACATTAACAAAGGAGGAATTATAATTTTGACAACTGCAGTGTTGGTCGTTACATTCGGTAAACTACTTGCGGGCGGTAACATAATCATTATTTTTATTTGAATATTGTGATTACCTTAGATTAGGTTTCGTTATGTAACGTTATGATTAAGTCAAGTCTAGGTTGGGTTGAATTAGGTTAAGGTTAGGTTTAGGTGTTAGGTTAGGTTAGGTTAGGTTAGGCTTAGGTTATGGTTAGTTTAGGTTAGGTTTAGGTTATTAAGTTTAGGTTAGGTTAAGTTACAGTTTTGTTGGGATAAGGTTTCATAGGTTAGATTATGGGGTATATTAGATTTATTGAATTAGATTAAGAAAGTTCAATTTTGTTAAATAATTAATTTAATTTATTTCCCAGGTTTGTGCTAATTAATCCAATATCCATTGGTGAACAAAACATGACGGTGAAAGTGCGTGGGGAGTGGTTTTTGTTAAATAATAAAACTAAAAATAGAAATGAAATATGAATAACTTATTGATTGGTTGGTTGGTGTATGCGTGGAGTAAAGGAAATGAAGGAAAAATCTATTTGAATATAATATTAAAGGATATTGCCAGAATTTTAAGACACTACATTCAAGTCAATAATATATTTATATAGTATATACTATATAATATATATATTATTATATATATATATATATAATATATATATATATAGTATATATATATATATATATATATATATATATATATATAGTATAGTATATATAGTTGATTTATATATATTGAAGGGGGGTTTAGGTTTCTGGTGTTGATAACCACCTAATTGAAGAATCTTAGAATGTTGAGAGAGTAAGCGTTGTCACGATAAAGTGGCGTTTCCTCCCGGAGGCTGCTTAGGAGTTAATGGGGCTAGCAGCCTCCTGCGCCAGACGCCACAGAACTCCCCAGTGACAATGCGTGAGCACACTCCGCTCTCCGGACCTGGAAAGAGACGTCGTTGTAGAGCGAGTAGCTGTCAGGGTGGAGAAGCGTGGTCGTGAACACATAAGCGTCACTGGAGAGGCCTCGACCAACTTCTGTATCTTACGTGCAGTTGGTCCGCACATGCAGTGAGAAGCACATACAGGCGGCACAGGATGACGAACAGAGTAGCGCCAGTAGAAGAAAACTTGATTTGATGTAAGTTTTTGGGTATGATGATGGCTGGTCGGATGAACCAGTTTGCTTGTTGGTCACGAAGTCGGGTTGACCAAGATGGTGGGGAGTAAGCAGTTGATTGATGTAATGTTCGTTGAACGATTGTAGTTAAAACAAACCTTCAGAGATAGTCACTGATTGGGGCGAAGTGGTCAACCATCACGAGAACTGATCTTAGCCGACGGCGAACAACTTGGACGAACAGATGGGCGTGAGGTCTGCTGAGTGGTTTGCGTTGTGCCAACTCGCAGTGGCACGTGAAACTCAGGGTTCACAATTTGAAAGGGGTTAGGTTTCTGGTGTTGAATAACCATCTAATTGAAGAATATTAGATGTTAAGATTTGAAGCGTTGTCACGATAAGGTGGCGTTTCTTTCCGAGGACTGCTTTAGGAGTTTATAATGGGGCTAGCAGCTCTGCCCAGAGTCCATCAATATATATATATATGTATATATTAATATTAGTATTATTATATATTATTATATATAGTATATTATATATATATATATTATAAGAATATATATTTATATTTATATCTTAAATATATTAATATATATATATATATATTATAAAAAGGATTAATCGTTGGACATTAATAAAATTCAACTTTCCATTAACCTATATTTACCATTAATGTTAAGTATTTTTTAACCAAACATTTTAAAAATTTTAAACTAAGTTGTAAACAATTTAACATAAAATTTGATGAGTTTACGATAAAAACGTAAGGATTATAGTTGACATGAAGCCTAATATAATATATATATATATTGTGGCGTCTGGTGAAGGGGGCTCGCGACCACTGACTTGAGTCCAAGCAGCCCCCGGAGAAACAGCAAATTTCAACGCGACAAGAGCTCACTCTCTTTCAACATCAATTTGTCTTCAGCTAATGAGGAGGTTTCTCAAGTCAACTCACTACAGTTGGCCGGCCTTGATGGTTAATCGTCGTTGGCAAGGTAGGAGTGAACGCCCATCAGCTAATCCGCTGAAGATTCGGATGATTTATATATATATTATATATATATAGTATATATATATATATTATATATATATATATATACATTATATATTATATTATATAATATATATATATAATATATATTTATATTATATATATATATATATATATATTATATATTATAATAGTTAATATATTTATAATATAATACATATATATATATATAGCTAGTACTATGTACTTTTAATTCGAAATGTATTCCAGTCCTTTTAATTAAGAATTTCATCATTTAATTGGATTCAAAATCACGTTCAGTAAACGTTTTTATTGAATCAAATCGATCGGAAATAAGTCGCTTGCAACAAAGATCCCGCCTTTCTCTTTGCACGTAAAAGACTGCGCACATATTCCTGTATCGATCCTTGTAATTACCTGCATGGAGGTTTGACTCATTCGCAATCCTAACAAGGGCGTCTAGTTGGCTTTCTGCCTTGGTAGACCGTAGAGTTGATAGTGAAACGCTTGTTGAGAAATGGTTCTTTAATTTCTACTGTCATGATAATATATATATATATACTATATCTATTATATATATATATATTATATATATAATTATATATATAATATATATTATATATATTATATCGAAATATTCCTGTGTGATTGATCCCGGTTTACCTACTGGATTAATAAAAATATGGTTGAAATTATATCGACACCACTCACCATTATATTATATAATAATATATATATATATATAATTAATATATATATATTTTATTATATATATACTATATTATTATAATATATATATATATATTATATATAATTACATATTTAATTATGTTGATAATTGCATTCTTCCGATTGGTACTTAAATAATTAATAATTTGCAGGTATCAAACATCTTTTTATATTCTTAGTAAAGAATAAAGGAGTCAACTACACATTGGAAGCGAAAGCTAAACATTTAAAGTATGGATTTGTAAAGGGGCCTATAAGAGGTTGTTTTCAATGTGAATGTTCTTTTCAGTATATCATTGATGTGTATCTTTCTTATCATTAAACCAATTATGTAATTAATTAAATGTAAACTGATGTCGATGTATGTAATTTAGATGGAAAACACATTACAGGTAAAATATGTTTTTGACTGTATTTGTTTTTATGTGTTATGAATGCTACTCATGCAACCACATGCATTTTACACAAATATGTAATTAATTAGTAATTACTATACTTCATTATTCCAGCAATTAGATTTTATTATGTACTTCTTCCTTAATCAAATTTTATCTAAACGCTTAGGTGTTTTTATGGATTCTTTCGGTTTGTGAAGTGATATGACGTCTTAGTCTGTCAAAGTTCCCACATGGCGAAAATAAAATATTGCTTATAGACAGGACTTGCTTAACCTGCCGCCTTCTAGCCTAATAGAAATGGATAGAGAATAATTACTCATAGAAGTGGCTTTCCCTTGGCGGCACGGATTCACCGGATCGTTCTTTATTGAGATCGGACAATTTCAGACAGCAATCCGCGACACCTGGCCACAGCTATTAATACGTCATCCAGATCACCTCTTTAGGTCCATAAATGGGCAGATGTACCCGTAAGAGAGACAGATACAATTTAAATCAACATTTTATTGTATCTACTCAAAAAATCATATATATATATTTCTAAGAGATCTGTATTATTATATATATACTATATATAGTATTATATATATAATAATATACATATAAAAAAATGTTTTAAGTATTATATTATATATATTATATATATAAGGTTCCTATAATTTAAACAGCTAGTTAAAATGCTTAGGCGAACATCTCAAATAACATATTCAGGGGTTGGATAGCCACCGTAATGTAAGTCCAATAATAAATCGATTTTTAGTTATTAATCTATTATTTTATTTATAATTATTGTTAATATTTGTCCATTATTTTGCATATCTGTAGATAACGTGAATGAACGAATCTTTCGCATTATCATTTTTATGGCCGTTTTACATTAAATTACCTGCTTTTTTTTACTTATTTTCTTCGCTGATACAAAAATAATATTGGTTATTATAGTCCTGTTCGTTGCTGCTGTTTATATTGATGTCTTTACATGCGTGAAGGTTGAAAGAGATGATCAAGGCCTTGCATCGTTATTCAATCCACACTATATAATAAATTAAGATTGGTTTTGGGAAAATATTCCCCCACTGAATAAAATAATCACGTTCAATAATTTAATGATAATTGTATCATGTTCCATTTTTTTCAAACCCATTATATCAATGAATGTAAGCAAGGCATTAATTTGCTTGCTAATAAGGATTCATTTTTGCGTTAAAGAGCAAACTTATGAATTGGCGGGAACCAGGGTGAACTAATTATCTCATTTTCTTCATCTCCTCCTTTATTCATTCCTTTTCTTCAACCTTGACAAACGTTGGAAAGCGCAAGAGTCGGAAGAGACGGAGTCAAAGCGATTGCAAGCCAATCGACTCACAAATTGTCCGTTTTTGTCGCAATTTTCTGAGCGGAATTGTTTACGGAAAATTGGAGTCGGAGTTACCGAGAGAAATCGAACTAGACCGACAGACTAAACCGGAGCATTGGAATGCGGCTAATGTAAACATTTCTCTGCCAACAAGGCAGCCAACGTTCGGGATCAGGTTCTTCTCGAATAACATAGGTTTTAGGTAAACGAATTTTCTTCTTTTTCTTCTTCTTTAGTTTTCTTTTCTCTTTCACTTCATCAGAAGAGACGTAATAGAAACTAAAAAGATAATATAAATATGAACTATATATATATATTATTATATAATATATTATATATATATATAAGGATACGTATTATATATATATATATATATATTATATAGTATATATAAATATATAACAATTATAAATATTTAAATATTATTATATATTATTATTAGTAGTTATTACTTGTATTAGTGTGGTCACAGACATAGCGCTTTTTTTTTTTTGGGGAAACCAAAGTGGGGGGCTTAGTCCTAGTGAATATCTAATTATATATATATTATACTAATTATATTGTTATATTGTATATGATATATATTATATATATAGTATATATATATATATATTATCATTATTATATATATATATATAGTCTATATATTATATATAGTAATATATATATATATATCAATATCTAAACGTTTCTGACCCCATTAGAGGGTATTCCCGATGATTATATGCGCACATTTGCTCAGAAA
The DNA here is from genome assembly GCA_015478945.1 of Trachelipus rathkii. Lineage (NCBI taxonomy): Eukaryota > Metazoa > Arthropoda > Malacostraca > Isopoda > Trachelipodidae > Trachelipus > Trachelipus rathkii. Next base: position 15,113 of record JABUQX010013558.1, read on the forward strand.
GCCTAGCAAGCCCGATATTCCCAACCGCATAATTAAACATTTAGAAGATAATTTTTTAAGACTATATATTTATTATATATATATATTATAATATATATAAATATATATTATAAGTATATATATATATAATATATATATACGTATATTAGGGGGCAATATAAGTTGGGGGAAAGAAAAAATTTAGAGATTTTCTGTTTAAACGCCTCAATTAGGTGAAATAAACATCGCATGGTAGTAAAAAGATAGTCTGAGTAGTAGAAGTAGTAGCATATGAGATCTGCGGACAACATTTTTTCTGTTGAGTTTTCCACCATTTTGACATTATAGAGTAAATAGTGGGAACCACCTACAACTATTTTTCGCATTTTAATAAAAATCTATATAAATATATATTATTTATAGTAGTATCGAGAGGGTCCGCAGACAACATTAAATATTCAACACTGGTTTGAAACTGCTTTAGCAGGTTACAGTGAGATTTAAAGTTGTCATACCGGACCTTATTGTGCATTATTTTGTGATTACGAAAAAACAAAATGGTGGATTTTACCATTTTTATTGGTTGGGTTTTGTGCTTACTGTTTCTCGTACTCTCTTATTTGGTTCGATGGGCGTGGGCCACAAAGGTGACCCCGAGCGCCAACGGAGGGGCCAAGGGAGGGGGAAATGAGGAAGATGAGAAGCCTCTCGACCACGATGAGCAAGGGGATAATGGCCACGAAAACGAAGGAGACGAGGGTGGAACCTCGATCTGAATAGAAATGGAACTGACGAAGGTCAGGGGCAGGGACAAGTAAATTTAGGGGGGGGCACTGGGCGAGACGCCCCTACAGAAGGCGGGGCAAGAACTCCCACAAGGAACCGCTTCGTATTTTGATCTCTGGTTGGAGCACAGTCAGACTCAAGCGCTTTCTTTAGCCTAAGCCCCAAGACACCGAGAGGGAAGACTACCCCCAACTCAGAAGGTCGAAACGCTCACCATAGCATCGCAAAAAACGGTTGCATTTTGGAAAATCACTTTAAATTACGAGGCTCAGCCTGCACTGTTGAACACTACTACTAAAAGAAAAGTGCGTGGAATTGGGGTGGGTTCGAACACATCAACCTCAATGAAAGCAAAGTGGGAGGGGTGCCGAATTACAGCAAACCTCCTGGGGACCCGAAGTGGCCCCACATCCAGACACCACACTAGGATCGGCAAACCCATGCTGGCCCAACAACGCTACATACAACACCAACGTCTCACAGGAGGAGTTTTGTGGGAGGAACACCCAACGATAGGTGCTTCACAGCAGCCAGACAGCGCCGCTAATTATGGGTTTTTTACCAGACGGGGACGATGCCCCCACCTCTCTTTTACGCGGCATGACACCCTGGCAATTACACATTGCTAAACAGTTCCTCTTACCACGGAGCATGGCGGATATCCTATATGCCTCACAGACAATTTGGGAGCGCCCTATTAACCCCGGGCAACGAATCTGTTCAACAACCATTGCGAAGGTCGATTGCGTTCCAACGTTCCGGGAAAATTTGAAAGATTATATTTTGGGCAGCCAATCTAGACAAGAATATGGAAAGGGACTTTATCCACAGATTTCATTCCTGTCTTTGACATGCCAAACTAGAATGCTTTTAGGCCATTAAAATGAAAGTCAAAAGATTATTTTGGCACAAGGGCGGCAATATCATGCGAGTCAACATACCGAAGCCAAAAATATATGCTCAGAGATAACATCTTCTCAAATTTAACCGAAATGAGAAGGACTTCGCTTCGTCCAGTTAAAAATTTTTGCTAACAACCCGGAAAGAGAGAAAAACCGTTTTTCGACCTTAATGTTGGGATTTTTAGAATATAGAAGGGAGAGAGACTTCAATTTTTACTGATTTCGTGTTAGAACTAAAAGACCCGGTTAATGAAGTACAGAGCGCTGCATGATCTGGATGAAGTTAAAGCTCATTCACTCCAGCGCAGATAAACCTATTGGTTTCAGGGAAGCATCATTCAAAACCCGCGTAAATGAAAGAAGTAGATGGAGACAGATTACGTGAAAGATCCTTAGGTTATTCGAAATACCAGAGATGTTTGTAATGAATTGATCGAAAAAGCTGTCTCAATTCAAAAATGCGAAGCGTTATTAAAGATGAGCTTATACAGGACAGGGGACCAAGATGAGGAGCCGCACCACTGAGAGTGCTCTTGGCAAGAAGAATCGGGAGGGATGACAGGAGGGTTGGAGTTATCATTCATACAGGGAACAGGAACTATGAAGCAAGGTATGAGGAGAAGGGGCAAGGAGGGTGAGAACCAGCAGACACTCCTCAAGAGTGAAGGAGAGATGAGGTAAAGCCGATAAGTGACCTCTTTCAAAAGAAATAGGAAGAAGATAAGTTGAGAAGGACGGGGTATGTACAACAAGAATATAGGGGCGATCTTAGAAAGTGTCACCCAGGAGTCTCAAAAGAACACTTAGTTGGTGCCTTCTTTGTGAATCAGTGGGTCCCTCGTGCCCCCAAGCATGCCGGCTGGGAATTGCCACTGGCCGGAGCATATGCATGGCTACCATCGAAGGGGTCGCAACCTAAGCGTGTAGACGAGCACCGCCCTTGAGCACCTACCCAGAACCCGCTGATGTTCACTTCCATACAACAGCAAGATGGACATGGACAGAAGGGATAAGAGCGAAAAAGCAGAACCTTATACCAGACAGCGAGGGGCCAAGACTGTACCCACAGAAAAAGGGAGGGTACAGCCCAGAGGGAACGGTAAGACTCAACGCGAGAAGTATATTGGCTGAGAGCCAGACCAAGAGATTATTGCAAGGTGAATGAAAGCAAGTGGATGTAGTGGTGATGAGGATGTATGAATGGTAACTTCTCTGCATCCATCAGAAATAGGATAGAGTTGAAATTTTTAGAGTCGGGCAAACGAGAAGAGACGTGTGGAGAAAAAAGTTTATTTGATAAAGAATTAATACTCTAGAAAGGAGTAGAAAAAGACAAAGAAAGTCGTACAGGGCAACCTTTTAGGACATGGGACGACACTTTTACACGAATGTTTACCTTGCTCCATCTTTGAGTAGTAGGGGAAGGCGATAAAAAGTCTTGGTTGCACGGGGTCCAGATGTCATAAATCGTCATACCGCCGGGCGGTAAACAACTTGGAAAAGGAGGGAAACTTTAAAGTAGTACCTCCGTAAACACCCAGATTTACGTAGTACAACGGGGTGACAGTAAACCACGTCTAAAGGAAGGAAATACAATGATAACTCCGCTACAAATAAAAACTGCATATTACCTGCACACATTCCAAGTGAGCGAAAAGAGGGGAGAATAGCTGGGGATCATTCTTTTTGGTAGCAATGTTTTGGTTAACTTCCCAATCAACTTTTGAACTTCTTTTCTGCAAGAGTGTCTTATCAAGGAGGATAGACGAGGTAGACATTCCGATTTTGCGACCCTCGAATGATTATTTGGGTAGAGCAGTTTTCTTGGAGGGAATCTTAAAAGTATAAGGGACCAATCAGTGAAAAGGGAGGAAGCAGTTGGGCCCCGGCCGAGGGCCGCAGAAGGGGGGGAAAAAGAGGTTCAGAACCAAATTTTCGCTAAACAACCCGCACGTGCTGCGGATAAGCATCTTTTTCTAAAGGAAGGACCGCTTGCCAGCCTAAATAGCGCACGCCGGGATCAGCATCTTTTTCGTAGGGAGGCCAGCCTTGCCATTTATTACGCACGACAAAACGCGGTAAGCCATCTTTCTCATAGGCGAGTAACCGCTGGGCCAGTTTTAATTAAGCGTAGCACGCGGGTAAGACCTCGCTCCTATAGGAGGTCGAATTTGGTCTTGTCCAGAGCACGGCAAGACAACACTTCTTTTCAGCTTAGACTTCGACAAAGCTGACCAGTCGCTATGACGGGAAAAAGAGAGACAGGCGAAACTGCTTACAGAAAGCGAGACAGCCAAAGGGAGCGACAGACAAAGTTGAAAGGGACCAAGTGGCAACTGTCGGAACCCACGACCCTCCTCCATCGCAGCGCTGATCCCGAGGGGCCAACCCAGATGTTCAGCACACTCCTCAGCTATGGAAGAAAATTTGGGCCAATCCGAAGATTTGGAAGTTTTGGAGAGCAATGACCATGGAGGAGATGGTTATTTGATGATGGATGAAGAATTTAAGATCCATTTAAAGGTAATTGAGAAGACTGTTTTGCCTAGTCAATCATGCGGATATCTAAAACTCCGACCGGAAACTCAAGATGATATAGAACTGGAGCGAATGTGCATAATGACACCAGCTTTCACGAAAGGACCCTTATACGTTGCGAATACAATTAGTCCAGTGAGGGATAACACAGTTATCCTCAGTTATATAAATTTGAGTGACAAATCCTTTTATCTGCACAAAGGTGCGACTATAGGAGAAGGTTATCCGATTATGAGCCAACCAATCCCGAGAAGTACAGACGATAGAGGGCACCAGAGAACGGTCTCTGCTAATGTAGCCACCTGCTTCAAAAGGTTCCTTACAAAGAGACAGAGTTAAGGAGGGGTGTACAAGGAGATCATAGAAGAGAGAGTGCAAAAGAGGCCTCGCAGAGAATTGTCTTCTCGAAAACTACAGAGTGGTGGAGGAGATTGGCTAGAGCGCTCATCGGACTAAGATGACGGGTATTGGCCACTAGATATGATGCTGTCCCATGGTTCTTGTCCGCTTCAGAAATTTAAGATTGAGTATGTTACCGATGCCGACCTAAAGGTAATTTTCGAAAAACAATACAGAGTTTAGCGAACCGGTACTTGCAAGAAATCGATGATTTCAACCGATTCTGGCACTGAAAAAGGGGTACGATGACATAAAATGCGGAGTTACAGCCCACCTCGTCTCGTTCTGGATAGTACGGGCTAAAAAGAATAGTTCAAAGCCTAGAGTGTGTTTGATTTTTGTGTTAAAGTAAAAGGGGTAGGCAATCCGGCAGTCAACCATAGGCGTTCGAGAGGACGTGGGTTGTCCTCTGCACTTCAATCCGACGAGATTTTTACGTTCCCTAGGGGTTAAATCAAGCCGTAGTGTTACCACTCGTTAGATTTTATTGGACGCGTATAACGCAACTTAGAAGCTAGAGGAGGAACACAAAGCTGATGCATTTAGGACAAGGACAGGGCTTTGGTGTCCCACTGCCGCTTGATGTTGGCAGCGCCATTAAGAATGCCCCGCATTTATGCCGCAGATTGACATAGGCCTGACGCCCATCTCTTTTAGGATCGTTCGGTCGCTACAAGTCCTTAGACTGACGTTTTGATCTGGTGGCAGGAAAAAGTGGAGGAACACTGTGTAAAACTTTGGAAGAAATGATCGTTGCTTTTCAGGAGAATAATAAGCTGAGCAAATAATATTAATCTAAGTTATGCTTCTACATATCAGCTGTTTTTTGTACTTAGGTTTCTAAGTATAAGCGAACAGACATTGGAATTACTCCAGTCGGCAAGGTCCAGAAACAATGAGGAGATTTCGTCCCTTTTTTTACAAATGATTGACAGGAGACACAGAGTTTGCTTTGGGTCTTGCGTCTTTTACAAATACAATTGTACATACTCTCGCCGGGTAGCACAACTTGTAATGTCTGATAAAGAAAGATGTCCTTTCCTTTGGACGGAAAACAATACAACAAGCTTTCGACAGCGCTTTAAAAGAGAACTAGGTAGTGCAGGCGCTCTCCAACAAATGACTTTTCTGATTCAGCAAAGAATTCTTTACGTGATACACAGATGCCAGTAATTACGGAATACGGAGGGAGTGTTGTCCACTGAGCAGATGAAGGCAGAGAAACCCTTAAATCATTTCGTGTCCCCCGGATCTCCAGGGCAGTGAGTTAAAATTATGAGTACGATCGACAAGGAGTGGTTTAGTGCCCGTTGGTGTTCTGCTTTGCAAGAAGTTTAGAACACCATACTTCGGCTATAAGGTCATCTATTCATCACCGACAATCACACCTCTCTGCTTTATTTTTAGGAATAGTCAGCAGACCGGCCGTTTTAGCTTCGATGGAATCTCTAGTGAATCAGTGTCTTCACCCACGCATAGTCGTATAAGAAGGGAAAGAACAACGTTGGCCACAACCGCTATTTGAGTACGACAATCACGGCATCCAATGTGTTCCTGGGTTAAGAAAAGCGAAAGCATTGTAGAGAGAACGCAGAGAAAGCAGAGAGAGCCAGAACACAACAGAAAACTCCCGCCGAATCGATTTCGCGTTGAGTCGGGGAATATTCATCAAAGAAGGCAACAGAATGTCCGTGTAGGATTGGTAATGGGCGACCGAAGAGAAGTCCATACAACCACACACTGTGTAGACAATTCCTTTACATAAAAGGCATCTTGCACTAGGGGTAACGCTCGCTGGAGAGCAAAAGCCTTATTTGTACACTGTTCCAGATAGTTATGATTACAGTGTGATGCAGCCATGCCACGCTTTGCAAACTAAGCTGGTGGACGACGGTGGTCAAGGCAAAGAACTTCGAAAGAGGATACAGAGAATATTATTCCATTGTCTCTGGGTTCATAAATTAGTTTAAGGAATATGTGTCAATGTGTGCGGTGCGACCAGAACTTAAGGTGCTAGATCTCCGCCGTCGGCATGAGACATCTTAATATAGATTCTGGCTATTGCACATTAACACATCCACCGCCAAGCTCGACACTTTCTTCACGATGCGGTCAAACTCCGGCGAAAATTTAGAGATATGTTAAATTTGCGCGTCGCTGATCCTGTACAGCAAGCGTTATATACGAAGTGGGCAGTTAGTTACAGATTAGGAAATTGCCCTTCGTGGGTACAGATCAGGAGCCAAATACAGTCTTAGTTATTTTCGCGACGTTTTGACGGAGTATGTCGAATTGTGCCTTGATAAGACGAGAACGAGCGAAAGAATGTGCAGAGCCATTACAAGAGAAGGGTCATTATGTAGACAAAGCGCCCTCAACTGCTTGTCTCATGACAATGCCCTTGGAATTTTACGAGCCAGGTTGAAGGACCTATTAAGGCGTGGAGATAAAGAAAGATCGAATTTGCCTACTAAAAGATCCAAAATGGTGTTAGTAGAAGAATAAAGTGCGAATTGAATCTTTCTTGCGCACAGCTATGTGAATGCAGAACCATCGGATTGGGAATCAATACCGTAGCTTGCCCAAAGCGCTATCAATTCCGTATAATCGATCTATAAAGGAGCTTTCACCCACTTCTGTTACATGGTTGAATACGAGGCTCCTTAGCGATCCTGAATTGTGGTTCACCCTTTGTAAATAAGTCAGAGAAAAAATGAGATTCATTTCGGACGAAGTAGATACGATAGTAGAAGGATCGGATTATTACAAGCTTTAGCAGAGGGAAGTTAGTAAGCGGAAAACCACAAAGAATTTGGAAGCAACAGACATAACTAAGGGCAAGCAAAAGCGAGTTATAAAAAGGAGATGTATGCTTCATTAGTAGCCAAGTCCAAACCACCCATCAAAGTTTCTAAGTTTCCAAGTTTCTGAAGGACCATCATTGTAACACATATTTTGACGGACCTAACAAGGTTTAATGGTGTGTTGTATGTAGAGTCCTCTTCAGGCGAACATATCGCCCGCTCCAAGCGTGGAACACGCCAAGGTGATCCCAGGCAGAACAGTGTCGACCGATCAACTTTGACTTCCATGAAATAGACGAAGTTTGGAATCCCCATGCGGTGAAAGAAATGTTAAGCTCCAGAGAACAAAAAAGAGAAAGAATTGAGGAAAGACAGCAGAGAAGAGACCCAGGAGTCTCTTCTGAGAGAAAAGAAGAAGAAGAAAGAGGAGAAGAGGAGGAAGAAGACGAAAGAGAAGACGAAGGAAGAAGAAATGAAGGAAAGTAGATGAAGTGGAAGAAATTTCTCCTCCTACAAATCAAATGTCTTCCCAATATTCTTTCCAAATTCCCATGAGCCCACAAATCCGTACGGACACAGCCTACGTCCAATTCCCTCCACCACAATCTCAGCAAGAACACTACAACTCTTACTCTATCCCCCCAACTCAGCCGGTACCGAGTAGTTCAAAATTCTTGGAGCCATCCAACTCCCGTGCACAACGACCCCAGTGGGAACTGTAGAGGAAAGTAAGAACCCGTGGAAGAAGAAGCGTTTAGCGATAATGAATTGTAGAAGAGAAGAACGGTACAGCGGATGTACGTCGCCGGTAGAGCTCGTCCGAGACGTTGAATTTAAGTGGTTCCACTCCAAAAGATTGACTTTCCAAACTCCTCCACGCTGCGGTGCGGAGAAAGGAGTTTAGGACCATCTTATATCACCTATCCATACAAGAGATTTCCTAGAAACCACCTCTTTTCAACAGAGATTCTTCAGGAGGCCACCCGGCACCGAAAGGTGAGGTTTGGGCTCTAGCGGGTGGAGCCCTAAAGAGCAACATTCCCTGTGAAATCTTCCAACTTCCCGAGTAAAATGCATGGCAACCATATCCCCATTCCCCCGGTCGTTAGTTCACCTCCTAAAGAGTTCACCAAGACAACAGAATAACAGGAACCCTGTCTGTTCGGCCCATAATCTGTTTCACTGGCCGCTAGAGATTCTACACCCGAGTTCCCGAAAGTCCAAACAGGCATGAATGGAACAAGCTTGTTGCAACCAACAGCCGAGGCCAATGTGAAACGACGAGACACAGCGAAGACTCTGTCCAGCCTCCAACCTGTTAAATTGGATTTGAACCAACGGTCCGAGGAGGGAAGCTTGGTATATTGCCCTGGTTACTGGTTCATCCCAATTATTTAACATGCTGTCTGTATATTCCTCAGACGTTAGAAAAATTTTTTGTTTGTAGAAATGGATTCTTCTTATTCCTGTAGTCAAGCAGGATACTTTTATTTTAGAGGCAGTATGAGAAAGTACATTTCGCTTCGGCGCTGTTACACTAATTTTTATATTTAGGTTAACGAATACTTAGATGGATTGGGAAAAACCTTATGACTGGATTAGACGACGATGTCATGATTACGGGATAATTAGCTTTGGATTAAATACAGCTTGCTTTACAATTCAAGAGCAAGTTAGTCGGGTATTAATACATATTCATAAGAATCTAATCTTAGGAGTTTTTAAGATAGTAGCTTCGAAGATTCTTACGATATTATAATTATTCTCGATTTTTTAAATATATAAAACAGAAACCTTTTAATAAATACTGTTTCACTCCTCAAAAATTGTGATTGACAACGAGTTTCACTAATTTTTACGCATAAGCTAACTTGATATTTGTGATCCAAAAAACTTTTCTAGTGTAAGGAAAACAAAAAAAAATAATAACAGTAAAGTAAGTAATAAAACTAATTTGTAATTAAACAACTAATAAGAATTAAAGTAAGTAAGTAAGTAACTAAATACTAAATAGTATATAAAATTAAGTCTAAAGAACTCTTACATTTAGATTAGATTTTAATTCTACTAACTCGATTATAGTTAAGAAACTAGTTAGGTTAGGTAATAAGACGCGAACTTTTAACTTAAACCAAGTTCATTTATAAAAATTTATTAGACCATAATTAGGCGACTTAAATATATAAAACAAGAAAGTAAATAAAATATTTCAGAAATGAATTTCGGAATACCAGTTTTGTTGCTACTCATCATCGTATCAACATGCCAAAGCAACCTCATAAATGAAAAAGAAGAAACGAAGATTTTACCTGGTTTAGTTCTATATCGTACAAGAAGTTAATTTCATAGATGGATACCTCGATCTAGTTATCTCTTAGAATGCCCCCCAGACATCAAAGAAACTATCATCAGACGACTAAACTAGTAAACAACGTCAAAGAATCATTTTACCAATCGTTCGAAACAATGTTTATAAAATGTTTCAACACATCTAAAGGGCTCACCAACTGGGAATTTAAGACTTATGACATTCGAGTACACAGTGGTTAGCCAGAAACTGAACGAAGTAAGTTGAACTACCTTCGGATCTCTGCAAGATCAACAAGAAGCGGCCGCTTTTGACATTTGGGAGGAGACGTCTCACACATTCTTTGTTGGCACCGCTACGATAAACTAGGTAAAACTACTTCGAAAGAAGAGAGAGGACATCTTAGGTAATTAGCCTCTACTCAAATTCTACTTAATTTACATGAATAAAGGAATATGTGAAAGCGAATATCTCGTACTTTAATAAATTTCAGGGATAGCTTACAAAAATTGATAGAGTTCAAAATAGTCTAAGTGCTACGCACAATATAATTAACCAATTGGGAAGCATCAGGGCGTTAATAAATTTAATTGAACAAACGGTTCATAACATCCACCAAATCCACCAATTAGTGATAATCACTCCAACTGCTAAAAACAAAATCACAATCACAACTTTTTTCTCCCATACTTTCTATTTACGCCTTTCATAACTAGAAAATGAACAAAAGAGACGTAAACTTCACACCGTCTATTCCTCTAGAAACAAACCTCTATCACAAATTTCCTACCTCATTCTTGGACTACTTCATATGCAAACAGCCCCTACTGAACTCAATCACCTTAATATCCTTTTAATTCTCAATAGAGAATTCGTTCTCAAACTAATACCTTTTCCGCTACCCCCTTCCTTTAAATAAAGTCACTAGTTCAAGAGTCTGTACAACGCGACACAACTAGTTACTCTGTCTTTGTAAATTTAACGGTATCGGAAGTACACTTCACCTAAAGAACCAGCCCATATGACTTTGTAGACATCTTAGGCCAACTAGCAGGTTTCCCCAGTCCCAAGGTGTTTGCTTCCATTGATTGAATGCAGTCTTGTTTACTATCTTTATCTTGAATTGTTCCACTAATGCTTTTTCACACTGCCCTATTGCAGAATATAAGTCTATAGATCCTTATACTGTCGCTAGGACACTTCACTCTTGTTTCTTTTTCAGAAAAAACTAGGGCTACAATCGCATGTGAGAAACCCAACTATCATGTCTATGACTATGTCTTTACTATTCCCCACGGATGTGCTTTCATCTCTTCATAAGTTTTCCAGTTTTATAAGTAATCCTATTCACCTCGGAAAAGACATAACCCTTCCTCCTTAATGTTCTTACTCTGACACGTTTTATTCACCTTCTTATCTCACGTTGCTTTCCTTAACATTTCCTTCTGTTGTTGTTCCCCTAGAGTTTCAAAACCTTAAAAAGAAATTCATTGGAACAAAGACTAGATCAATTAACAACACGAGCAACCCTTTTACACGTTATTTTCCCCAGATAAGAAATTCATTCCATACATTGGAGGAGGAACTTCTGGCAGTCCTTTTTCCTCATCAGTTCTTCGTCATTGCGTATTTCGTTTGGACGAAAAGAGGATTTCTTTGCAATATGTGCCTGCCAAGCACTCCAGTTTCAATTACCGAAAAGACATCCCGCTGTCCATCCATCCAACAGTCAACGTAGGGTAGGCCAATCTATGCATCCTGAAGTATTTGGGCTGCCCCTCCAGAAACTCTGGTTGCGAGACGTAAGACCGCGTGCTCGAACTCCCGGACCACGCTCGTCCAGCGCGCGCCCGTTCCCTTTCCTTCGCACACACGTCTTTGAATCCCTTCTTCTTACCCTTCACATGGATCCTACTCCCTTATCGCCTCTTTCTCGCTTCTTTGGCAAACTCCACCGACCGTTCTCCGCGAGGCTCCGATTTCACTTCCTCCTGAAAATATTCCAAGCGCATCTTCCTTCGAAATTTAACCATCATCAAATTCCCTAATTACGCTAATAGCGATTGATTCTGTTTTTCACCCGGCGCGAGGGGAACCGTTGTGGTTCATACTCAGTATTGTGTACCTTTTACTTCGAAATCGTATCATTCCTTTTAACTTCTAGAAGTTCCGTCAATTTTTAAACTTGTGATTGCAAAAATCAGCCCTAATCTCTATACGTTTTATTTGAAATTCAAATGGATCGATAATAGTCGCTTGGAACAAAGAACTGTCCCGCCCTTTCCCTTGTGCACCGTTAAAAAAGACAACTGCCATAGATCCTGTTACGCCTTGATATTTACCTGCATTGTGAGGGTTTACGACTCACCTTCTGCAATCCTACAAAGGGCGTCTCTAGGTATCTGCTTCTTCTGCTTCGGTGACAGTTACGAGTATTTCTTGGGTGATAGGGAAAAAGCTGGTGTGTGAGCACCACTGGAGTCTCTTCGGTTTAAAGTGGGGTTTTCTGCTAGGGTAGCCCCTGGTTCATAACTGAATCCGATCCGGAGATATTATTCCTACTATATAATATTAACTATATTATAGTATAATAGTATGATACGTATCATCCTATATATATATATAATATAGTATTATTATATATATAATACCTCTACTATTATACTATATATGAGTATATGGACCCTATATTATCGACATATTCTGTTTGTGATTGAACCTGGGGCGGACCGGTTGTAGGACCTCTCACAGAGACTTGAATTTGTCACTTTCATTTAAATAGTTCGGCTGCACTTTTGTCTCCATATCGAACCACCACCTCACCCACATGTGTATATACGTGATTTACTATATTGGGCTACTATCCCCAGTTATACGACACTCACTATATAGTAGTGACTAGTAGCTATACTAGACCTACTATCCTCACATAACATATATCCGGTACTATAGATCACATATATCACACTTATTATCTTGTATGTTGTCGTCAATTACCATACTACTAATAATGTACATAAGCGTGATATCTTAAATACCATATTTAATTAATTTGATTAAATTGCATTACTTCCGAGATGTGCATCTATATAATTCTAATTTGCAGGAGTGTATTCACGCAAATTGGCATGTTATGATCTTTGAGAGTTATAGAAATTAAAGGAGTCACTCTCTACCATTGAGGCGATGACCTAAAACATTTAGACTAGTATGGCCATCTTGGTTAAAGGGCGTGATAAGAGGTATTGTTATTTTAAAATGTGGATGTATCATTTTCAGTAATCAATTGATTGTGTAATCTTTTCATAATTATAACTCACAGTCTTATGTACTTACTAAATGAAAAACAATGAAAATTCGATTAAAACTGATATTTAGGATTGGATAGTTAAGGCGATCAGGTAAAATATTTTTTGATGTATTGGTTTTTATGTTTTGAATGCTAATTCCATGCAACACACATGCACTTTTCAAGCAAATAGTGTCACTTTCATATCAGTAATTACTAATTACTCCTTGGACTTTAATTCGAGCACGCACTTTTAGATATTATGGATCCATGGAGCAGTTTCTCTACCAAGCATTACACTTCCTTTCAGTTAACAATCCACCATCCTTGGGCTAACTTTCTATACACGTGTGAGATACACTTTCCACATAAACAATATTATTTCTAGAACCACACAAATTAAACGCATTGAAGCCATTAATTGGAACAAATTTTTACCATCATAAAGAAACCTTCATAATATAATATAATATATATATATATAGTATATATATATTAATATTATATATTATAATAATATATTATATATATATAATATTTAATATTATATATTTATATTATATATATATATAAGGTATAATATTTATAAATATGTAATATATATATAATATATATATATATATAATATATATATATATATAATATATATATATATATAATAATTATTAATTATATATATATATATATATATATATATATATATATATATATATTATATATATTATATATATATATATATTAATATATATATAGTTATATAATAATAATAATGTAGTAATCAAATAAATAATTACTTAATTTTTGTGGACATTGCCGGAAGCGAGCAGAGTCCTTTTTTTGCCGGCTCCGACCCGGCTCCGCCTCAAGTCCCTCGAAACATTTCGCCTCCGGACTCCGCCCGGCTCAGGCACCGCCAGGAAGATGTTCGCCTCCGGCTCCGGCTCCGGCTCCAGCCTTAAAAATTCGCCTCACGGCTCCAGGTTCCCGCGGCCTCCACCAAAACCTGGCGGCCTCCACGCTCCGGCATTCAGTCGTCTACAACTCGCATCATGGGCGTCAACTCCCAATTGGGGATGGAGGGGTGCATGAGTGGCAATTTTTAAAAGCTGCTCCTCTAGTTTCCTCCGAGGCTAATCGTGTGGTTGCCATTTTGATTTTTATTACGAAAGAAAATGTCTGCTCATAATAGTGCTTGTGGGTGTAATATAAGACAGGCCTACCCAGGGTAAGCAAATTGTGAAAATGATGTGCAGGAGGGTCAAACCGAGGGGTACCAGAGTGCATTGGGATGTGTCCTAACACTACACATATTCCCAATGGGGATAATTTCATCCCCAAATAATA
>JABUQX010013559.1:0-40989 GCA_015478945.1 Trachelipus rathkii
CAAGTATCGTCTCTATCACAAGTCGTCTCTTTTCCACGTAATCCATATATATATAAGATGTATTTGTACTCATAAGCTATCATTATTTTATATAGTACTATATTTATATATAATATATATATATAGCTATATTATTATGCTTATTTTTGCTTAGTACTTTGCTTATTTTTAAGCGCTTTATAGAATTAATTATTAGATACTAAATGCTGTTGTGTGGAATGCATATTTGTTAGCATGTCTGTCTAATTTTACTAATCACCAAGTTTAAACAAAGCTGATTTTATACAATTCAGGAGGCATACAAAACTTAAAGTGTGCTAAGTGCCTAGTCACTTGTATCAGCATATGCCGGAGATTGCTGAAATACAAATATGGTTTTATTATTGGTGTTTAATAGACTATTTAATAGCTCTGCTGTGCCATGTTATTGCAATTGCACATTGAATTGATGTATTTATTTGATAATTGTGTTCATACTATTGTGCATTTGTCTACTTGCAATTTATGTAAGTGTTTTGAATAGCAGAAAAAAGCTTTTCATAGCTCTATCACTTTCGCCTCCTTATACTTAATTACTTAATCTACTCTGCTGGTTGCATATACAGTGGATATATACTAGAACATATATACTATATATATAGGAATAATATATATATATATATATATTTTATTTGCGTTAGATTCAAGGTGCATAGATATAATATAATTATGTATAGTATGGATACGATATGTACTAATCGAGGTAGTTTGGTGTGGTGAATAGTAATGTTTTAGGTTAATTAAAGTCGTCTAAATTACATAGAATTTATTATTCTTGGCTCGATCATTTGATTTAGCGAGGCTTATAATCGCTTATATTGAATAGTAATTTATATTACTATAAGCACAACTCTATTATCCAGATTTTTTGGTGGTTATTTTTGTGAAGACGAAGCAGAAAAGAGAGAGCTCTATTAGATAAAATTTTGAAGTGATTATAAATTAGTCATTCACGGTCAAACGTGTTTCTTGCTTGCTGTTGTCGAGGAGGAAAATCCCGAAATATTTATTTCTATTGTGTATACTTATGAATTCAAGAATATTTATTGGCTCGTTGTTTGTTATTATATTAGTTTTAGTTCAATTTTATTTTGGACAAGATAGCACTTACTTACTTTTGAAAATCTGCCCCTAAATACTTTTAATTGTAACGCGTTAAATTGTTAATCTTAAGAACATTTTCTATAATATTCTGTAATCAAAATTCGTGGTCCGTGATTTAGTTTATGGCTTGTTCGGGAATTCGTTAATTATATGTGAAGAATATTAGCAGCTTTGAATGCCTACGTTTTACAATTATTGAATGTTCAAGTTATGGGGTATTAATTTAAACCATCAAGATTGTTCCAACTGCATTGAATTTCCTATATAAATTTATATTGTAGATTAGGTTGGTAAAATCGTGTAATAGCGAACTTCTTAGTTATCTATAGTATTTAAAATATATAAATTTTTTCAGTGGTGCGGAGTTGTTCCATCATACTATTGATGCGTAGTTTATCACAGTGGAATGAAAAAACCATCAAATTTCACTCGCATTGAATTTTCATTATATATATTATATTATATATTTTATAGCTATTATTATTTATATGTACGATTATTATTTATGCACTTTTATATACTCTATATTTATATATATTACTTTTATTTATGATGAGGCATTATTATCTCATTTATTAGAGAGTACCTGGTTAAATTTATATTTTTATACTAATATATATAATTTTTGACTTATATTATATATATATATATATATTTCGATTTCAGATTGATATTGTATTTCTACTATACCGCGGTCAGTATTATAGATCTAGTTAGCTATTATAGGTTATTATAAATACGTGCTTAAATCTTATATTTATATTATTTACGCTATATATATGACCTCTAGTTATAAGCCGGCGATAAGGGGGATAGGTTGTTATACGTGACTAAGATTTTAATATATAGTCTTTATATTATGATTTTTTATTTGCGTATAGTTGGATAATATAATTCGGTTGTAAATTGGGCGTTCATCGGGCTTAAAGAAAATTTAAATTATATTATATACATGTGTCTCGGTATTTCTAAATTTGTCGGGAATTAATTAGCGGGCTTTACTTCATATATTATATGGATGCCTCACGGTCACTCAGCATATATATTTGGCGGACTAAGTAATTTATATGTTATTAGCTAATTGTGTTTTATATAGACCCCGACTGATGGCATATGTCGATTGTGTAGCTACGTTTTTTCTCGTAACGAATAAAAGGTTGTATTAAGGGCATTCGGGAATTTAAAAAAATTTCGTTTCAAATACAACTTTAATTAAAATATAATAAGATAATAAAGAATTTATAAAATTTCTATAAATCATGTTCACATGTGAAATACAATACATTAAAAACTTTATGGTTTTAAAGAATAAAAGAAAAAGAGTGTAGTCAGATTTAAAAGTTCTTATTTAGCTATATATCATTAAAAGTCATTCTGTAAAGTATGAAAGTATTAGAGTGGGAGAAGAAGAAGGAATAAAGGGGAGGTGCAGGACCAAAAGGACGTACTAAAACAGTTTTTAAAATATGAGGTGGCATATAGTATATAACAGTTCTTTGGATAAACTATGTATTTAATGGAAATATACTTCTTTGGAAAATTACTAATCAACTTATCCGAGGTGTGGTATAGACGTTGGAATAATCAGAGATATTCTGGGGTTCCTAGGGGTATTTCTGTTGGATTCCTAAATACGGAAATTTTTCTCTTAAAATTAGAAATATTGTATTTCTTTTGCTCAATGCATAGGTACTTTGTGGGATATATTGGGGATTCTTCCGGGTCGTGGTCACAATGTTTCATATATTGCACAAATCTCGGATAATTTGAGAGAAAATTCGGATTATTGTATAATATAAACTCATATATAAGCTTCGTGTGTTACATAAAATTCGATTATACATTTCTTTTGTTATTGGAAAATAATATCCGCTGGGACGAGGAGAAGCGGACTCATATTGGAGCTGTGTTTGCTTTAAAATTTAATCGGGTTTAAAATGACATCTACAGGACTACTTATGAGCCTATCAATGACGTGCAAGAATATTTTCTCAAGTGTGATGGTTAGTTTCTTGTATGTTCCGTCTTGTGAAGGCGCTCGTATAGGGTCTCGTTTAAAGTGTGTGCTTTGGTTCTTATAGGGGAGTATTCCTGAGTAATTTAAGTTCAGCTAACATTGTTGATGTAAAAAGGTGCTCGATATATGATTATTTCTTGCTTTACGATTCGCTTACCTCTTTTGTCTTTGGTGACGCGACGATCCTATTTGATGCTTCGTTTAATTATAATTTTTTCTCACATGTTCTTGGTCGGGAAAAATATCCGTCATACGAATGTGCCAATGGAAACATCGCGTGATTCATATGCTATATTTTATCGTGGAGCGAGCTCCACATTCCTTTAGAAGCTTTTCATAAGCTCATTTAGACGTGTGGCAAATATTCTGAGCTTCTCTTTCTTATTTTTCAGTAAATTGTGTGAAATTAACTGATGAGCTGCATGAAAAGTGACGCCCTTGTAACGAAATACTTGGTTTCACGCTGGCTTTTTTTGGTGTAAAATGCTTGTCTTTAACAGGAGTTCTAATTTTTGAAGGACGTCAAATGCTGCATGAGCTTTGGCATCTATATCTGGTGTGGGTTTGGGAAATCATTTTTCTTCGGTAGTGTATGATTCAGTGTGATAAAAGGATATAGGTCACTTTGCTCTTTATCGTGTGCATATGTTGACAAACGATATATTCATTCAGCGCGGCAAGAGAGCTTTATAAGAGGAAGATTGAAGAAAGTTCGAGCAGGGGCGGAGCAGTGGATAGTCGTTCTCTTTTATAGGGGAAAGAGGTCGACTCAGTGGAGTTTAGATACATCTCAGCTATCCACGAAATATATGTAGGGCAGCCAGATATTTTTTTGACGTTTATATAGGTTGCGGACTAATCGACATAGGACTCTTTCTTTTTCATATAGACACTAGTGTAAATGTGATTATAGAGATATTGTATGTTAGTAGATTTTCTCTATATTGTGCATAACTACAAAAAAGAAGGAAAACAAGAATATTGAAAGAACAGTGATTATTTTGTTGTTTTATCGGTGTTGTGTAAATGTTATGTAGGATAGGTTAGAATTTATATAATTACACAAACTAGTGTCATTTTTAATAAATCTTTGCTTTTGTACACTGTCAAAAAATATCTTTTCCCTAGGTTTTATCATAATAATATAATTTTATATTACTCAAGTAGCTAGTAAATAGTTAGTATATAAATGATTTTATGTTAAGGATTAATAAAATAAATTTATTATTATATCTAACTTTGATTTGTACACGTAAAATTAACCAGTTTTGGTTAGAGTACTTGATTGTGTAATTAATAATACTTTCATATTTTTGTTATCTTTTCTTGTCGTGTGCATTTGAACTGTGTGAACTGGGTACATATATAGTAGATGTCCATTTTTAATTTCCTCTCAACATATGTGAAAGTACTAATGTCTTTGCTCAATCTTTTAGATTAGATATAGATATTTCAGTAAGAGATACGCATATTCACTTTGGTTGGTAAGGCGCAAGTGTTCCTCATTAACTTTACATATTAAGTGCAATATTAAAACAAATACAAAGATAGATCTGACACAGAAGCACTGTACTAAGAACTTTCGAACTCTTCGTCGTCTATTTCTGACCAAAAGTATCGTAGTCTGTGTGTGAGATAGGATATGATAGTGTATACTAGTTAGGGATGAAGAGTTGTGTTCTCTCTTTTATGAATAAAGCATACCTGATCTTCTAATTAAGTATTATTCTCGTTCTATTTTGTTTTCTTTATATAGTGTGAAGTTGATGCGTGTATCTTGTGGAGGTGTTCTTGGGTTGATCTTGGTGGTACTCGATCACTTTGAAGTGTCAGTGTCATCTTTCTTTATCTCTATATTGTTAGTGCTAAGTATTTTTCAGGTGGAGAAAGGAACTGAAACTCTGGAATTATACCGCTGTGTTGGTTTATGGCAGAAAGGAACACCAGGGTAGACTACAGTGTGCTTGTTCTTCTTATTGATACCTGAAAAATGGTTTCGCCTACTTAATTTAGATCATTATATATATTGAGTCACAATATCGGAATTCTCTTTTTCACTACTTTCTATAGACGATACTGTGTCAATAACAGGAATAATATTACCATTTGAGATAATGATAGCATCTGTGTTAATCTACATTGTGTGAATTTTTTAATCACATACTTATAGTATATTATTATTAAGTTATGTTGATCTACTTAATATAACGTAACTTAACCTAACGTATAATATTAGCATTCATACGCTGCTTTTTATAGTGTGAGTTATACTTATTCAGTGTTCATATATACCAGTAAAATAATTACTCCCTTATTACCATTATTAATATTACTAACTATATAAATTTTGAATTTAAATAATCTTTACTTATTACAAATCCTTTATGATTTTATTGCATTTTTTTCTCGAAGGAATTGTTATAAGGGTATTATAACGTATCTAATTTACGTTTTTAGTTTATCTAGTGCATACGATGATGGTGTGGTAGAGTTTTACTGTATTATTATAGCCATTTACGTTACGTTATATAGTACCTTTTCGCTGTTAATTAGGTAATTCGTGGTCTCTAATTTTTCGATTATATTCGTGTATAGTATATTATATAATAATAATGCCTTCCAGTAGTTTTTATGCGGGATATATTAAGGATGTAATAATTTTATATTTGTTGAGCAATATATAGGTCGCGTACAAATTACTATTTTACTCTATAAATTAACTAGCAGATAAACCAAGTATATATAATAACTATATATATATATTTATTTTATATAATACATATTTTGTTCTAAATAATTATGAATAAATATATTATATAATATTAAGTTATTTAGTTTAAATAATAATTAAAATTAAGATATTAGTTATTTAATTCCTACTATATACCTATATATTTTAGCTGATCCTTCTAAAATTGATTAATATACTGACGAGATAACTTATCTCTCTGCCAATTATTCTCTAACTATGAATAGATTGATATACTATTTCTTTAACGCATCATATAATTTATAATGTGTTATCATACAAAGGAAGATTATTATACTTATTAAAGGCGTTGTTCGTAGAGGATGTTGAGGAGAGGTGGAGGTAGGTATGATTCTCTTCGTCTTATGAGTATTAGGACATATAAGGCTCACAAAATAGGACTAGTTGTTTATAGGTCATATCTTGCCTTTCTCTCCATCATCTCATTTAAGCGCCTTCGCGTAGTGGATGTAAAATTCAGGAAATAGGTAACTAAATCAGTTTTGGATTTTTTGGTGGCATTCAATCTCCAGTGATTGTGATGGGCTATGCATACATTGGGCATCTATAGGCATGCACATACTAATGTGGAGCAAAGGCTTTTGTGCTTGATTCTACTTTGTTAATTCCATATAATCATTGGTGGATAAATACATTTGTTCTTGAAGTGTACTTTTAGTAACGGGCGTTATAACGAAACGATGCTATTGTGCTTTGGTCACGAAATATGACGAGGGTGAATTTGCCACTACACTCATTATGCCAAACATACCTATAGGAGTGTGTTGGAGGCTCTCTTTCTATACATTAAATTTTATGGATAAATATACGAGTGTTTTGGTGTGCGTTAATGTGAGTGGTATCTGAAATTATTTATGTTAAAGGAATTTTATTATTAGTATTATTACTGAAAATAGTAGTAGTAGATTATTAATATTATTAATATCATAAGATTATTATTATTATAATATTATTATTGTTATATAAATTAATGTATTATTATCTCAATTATATATATATTAGATTCATTATTAAATATAATATTTATTATAAATTTCGTGATTATTTTATTATTATTATTAAATTTATTTATTTTGTATGATATCTCTTAATATTATAGAATGGCTCTTTGACTCATTGTATTATTTATTATTATTTTTCATTTTATTATATTAAATTTATCGATTATCGAAATGAATATATTGTTTTATTATTATTAGATTGAATTTATTTTATTTCATTATTTCTCAATCTATTTATTTTATTTATTATTATTATTATATATATTTAATTATTATTATTCAGTTATATTATATTATTATTATTCATGTAAAATAATAATAATATTTGTCATCTATTATTATTTTATAATTTATTATCTATTTATAGATAGGATAAGAAGGAAAAAAGTAAGCAATTAAGACAATAAAGGAGAAGGAGCATTATC
This sequence comes from Trachelipus rathkii, assembly GCA_015478945.1. Lineage (NCBI taxonomy): Eukaryota > Metazoa > Arthropoda > Malacostraca > Isopoda > Trachelipodidae > Trachelipus > Trachelipus rathkii. The sequence continues at coordinate 7,357 of JABUQX010013559.1, forward strand.
TCTAAATTGAATTTTGGATTCACAAAATCACTTTTTTTACTTCTAGTTTTTAATCTTCGTTTTCTATTAATTATAAATATTTTTGTGAAGTATTTTTTTTAAAGGAAATCTCACATGTTTATTTTATATAGATAAAATAAATATGTTAATTTAATTATTTATTAGAGAGGATAAAAATATAGATACCTCTAATTTATTTTTTAGTCGATCCATATACGATATAAAGAATATTTATGTAATAAAATCCCATAACACCAATAAATTATAGCAAATAGCGGTAACGTTTTATATAAAACGGTTTCGTCTTTTTTGTATTTTAAAAAGCTTTCATGGCAAAATTCATAGAAAACCAATAATAAATTTGTTGACATAAGGTGAACATTATATTACTATATTAGTATACCCGTCATTATCTAGTAGAGTAAATACGATTATCGAACTTTTTGGTATTGGATATCGGGTAGTAAATATTCTAGCGACGCGTTTTAAAAGATTGTATATACAGTACGTAATAAACTGATTAATATATAATTAATTTAGAGATAAATACATAGATCTAGCGATATTATTAGAACTAAAGCTACACATAGATAGGGAACTCGCTAGAGTAAAAAAATAAATGCAAATATACTAAATATATAGTATTTATATATATACATAATATATAACCGTTTGATAAGGGTTCCCACATGAGGCTGGGATGAAGAAGTATTTAATGTGGTAATATTTGGAGTGGTACTGGTTGGATAAAAAGTAGTTATAGATAGAGCGAGAATTCAATATGTGGTGCAACGATTGGAGGAGGTATACATAGAGGAAAATGGTTGGAAGGTTATAACGTGTTCACGGGTATAGTAAGCTGGGGAAATATTCGCTGTCTGCGTATATATAATACTCGTATGACGCTAGGTTTCTGTTTAGAAAATGAAGGGTTCGTCAATAATTGCGGATTGAATAAGCAAAGTTGGGCGTAGCAGCTGTAGGTATATAAGTGAAGAGGACCTTTGAATGGAATTCTCGAATAATGATCTTGATTTGACATCTTCAAACGATTATGTAAATTGCACATCAGGGGACGTTGTCACAATTTTATAATAAGCGAAAATAAAAGTTGTTTGAGGTTGCTTCACCGTTAGGTTTCTCAAATAACATTTTAACTATCGAATATGATATGTTGGAGTTTGTCAGCTTTGAGTCTGTGGACCATGATAGTATTTTACGGATAGATATTTGATTCGTAAGACGCGAGTCTGAATCGGAGTTGTTGAAGTAGGCGTAGAGTATAGTGTATAATGATATAAGAGAGAGATGATACGGTAAATGAATAAATGATAGGGAAACATTAGATACGAGGCGCATCGCAATTTGTTTACTCGGAAGAGCAGGTATAGGTAACTCAAGTAAGCGAGTCTGGGGCTGATCACTAGCTTGTAATGCAATTAATATAGTATTGTGCAATTTTTGAGCGCCTTATTGAAAGGAAAGAGAGAGGTGAACGATAGCAAAGCGACTCGTACTCTTTTAGAGGTTTTAGGTAAGGACTAAATAAGTCAGAGAGCTCTATAGAGATGTATAGAGAATGTTCATCTCTCGTGGAGCGATTTTATCACGATAGAAGGTGAAAAACATTGTATATTACACATTCTTTACTCAAAATTTTTTACTTATTGATTAATCCTTTGAACCACTACGTCGGAGGAGACAAAATAAATTAATACTTCCGATAGTAAGCGAGCAGAGAAGAATTACATGAGTATAAGTGTGTTGTGTGCCATATTACTTGAATAATATTAGATGAAAATAGCATGCCATCATATTGATTTTAGAAGAATATCTTTCAGCAATTATAGGAGGTGTATAGGTTAAAAGACCAGTTTGTTAAATGGTTTGCAAGAGGTATTAAGTAATTTATATTTTACTTTATAATTAATATATATATATATATAAATATTGGTTTAAGATTATATATATTATATTATATATTAATTATATATATATATATAATATATAATATATTATACATTAGTAATAATTATTTTTCTCGGATAATACTCGGCGCGTACGCTGAATCGAGAATCTTCAACTCCAGAAAAAATTAGGTTTATTTATTCTTCCATTCGGTAGCTGCCCAGTTTAAATTTAATTATCCGTCGGATGGATGAGGAAAATGATATTTCGATACTAGCGCGGGACACGGAAAGGTGCTTAGATTTCATCGAAGTTCTTAAAAAACAGAACGTCAGATTAGAGTTAATTATTAGGAATGGCCTTAAGGAAACAGGCGACCGATGCGCTACAATTCAGAACGATATCGACTACCTCAAAGCCAAAAATGGAAAAATAGCTGAACGAAATGCCGAAATCGCTGCTATCCTAAAGAGCGTGAAAGAAACTTTAAAAAAATACGACGAAAAAAGTATCGGCGATGCAGTGAGTGAACGAATGAAAAAGATAAAAGAAAAATTTGAAAAATTGAAGGAGAATAGAAAATTAAAGAGATTAAAGAAGAGAGCTTTAACAAATCGCTCGAAGAATTAAAATCCGGTCGATAGATAAATGTTGCGTATTTTTTATGTAAGCAAATTTTATCCTCATTTTGTGTTTTTTTTAATTGAATAAAAAAAATGGTTAAAAAATTCGCGTTTGCTTATACCTACGATAAAAAAAATAATAATTTTACTTTTTTAATTAATCTATTGATATAAAAAATATAATTGCTAGAACTTAAACAAAATATCTGAGGAAAATTATTAAACAAAATGTTAGACACACCTACGACAACTTACTCTTAATACTATTACTATTATAAAATGTTATTTTTATTATTATCATCGATATCGCTTTCGTGAAAAATAAAAAAATTACTTTTATTCGCTGGCATATAAAGATGTATATATGTAATCTTGTATTTTTAAAAATTTTCCGAAGATCAAAAAATATCATTTACGGCTTGTGAACTAGTTTTGTCACATCGCCTGCATTTTTTACCTGAGTAAATAGATGTAAAAACGTTAAAGAACGTTTTCTGCCTGAGTGTAACGTACTCATAAACATGCGACTACTGACTCCTAATACTTTTATTACAAAAAAATTTTTTTTTTGTTATTGGCACCACCATTGGTAAGGAAAAAAAAAATTCGTCATCAATAATATCTGAAAAACAATAGCAGCTAAAGCGTAAACAAAATATTTGAAAAAAACACGCTGATTCAGCGATATGACGCTGTTTGTGCTGAATACGGGAGATGGGGGGGGGGCACCAGAACCAATAAAAAGCGAAGCATCTTTGCAAGCGAGGAGGGGGTGATAAGGGATTTTTATAAAATGGGTGGGTAATTTAATGCGGGTAGCCAATTGCACGCGAAGTAGTTTTGCAAGCTCAGCAATGTGGGCGGGATATTGATTGACCGATAGATCACGTGGTAATATTTATATATATAATTTTATAAAAAGTATTAGAATAAAATTTTAGTATATTTCACATTTTTATATTTTTTATTTTTCATATTATAAGAATACACTATATTATAGTTTTATATATTTATGACCTTTATAATTGGTATTATTTGAATATTTTTTATAAAGTTATATTAATATATAGGTTTTATTAATTTCCAATTATAGATAAGGTGTTTATAAATTCAAAGTGATTTAGCGAAATTATTTAATATATAATGATTATTAGGTTAGATACGAACGATTCTTGGTTGCGTATACTAGTTGTTAGTATATAATATGAATATCTCGATATTACCCCCTCACCCTCATCCAGTTTCTCATCGATAATAAAAATTTAAATTTAGATAAACTTATTAACAAAGAATTAAAAACTTGTTTGAAAATTTATAATTATATCGCCTAAATAGGTGTATATATAATATATATTGAGATATATATATAACGTCTGAATCATCTTTACTTATTCCAACATCATAGGTTGTTATAATTAATATTAGGGAAGAATATAGAGTGTATTAAAGGAAATTAAAATTGCACTTAGTCAAATTTTAATTGAAGATAAATAAGTCGCAACCTATATAATTATATCTTAGGAATCTTTAGGTGAATTTCTAAAATAAATTATTAGGTATTTAGATAATTAAGGTCTATCAATTTAAAAACATGCGTGTATACAAATATGTATAAAAGCTGAAGTCAACACCTATACCAGAACTTTAAGTTTTCCATATAATGTAATAGAAAAAAAGGAAAAAGTGTATCTCTATTTACTTTATAAAAAAGATAAAATTTGTCCTTATCTATTACTACATTACCTATTGATTCCTACATATATCGATAGAACAGAAAACTGTTACAATTATTCTAATTTTTATAAGTTTTACAGGTTAAATAAATATTTAGTGGTGACGATATCATTATAATTATCTCTTTCGCATTTGATATACAATAAAGGCTCTCAAAGGGGTTAGAGTTAAATCAAGTTGTTTATAATATAAATTATTTAAATTTAATTTTATTCATAATTAGTTAAATATATTGACTATTATAACTCAGTTTTTAATTAAATAAAATTTTTTTCGTTAAAAACATTAATTTAAATGTAAAATTTATTTTAATATTCTACGTCGTAATCTTCACTTTTATAATATTTATTTATATCATATTTTCGTATATATATAAAACATACTTATCGTATATTAATATCATATATAAACAGTGGCCATTAAAGTTAGGAAAGTGGTACTGATGGTGAACAGGGTAAGACATCGGTAATCTCTATATCATTAAATTTACATTGTTATATTTGAAAACTGAAGGAATATATTGATTGATAATATAAAATTTTTATTCCAAAGAATCAATCAGATGAAAAACGCCATTATATATATATCTATATACAGAAATCCATGTCTACTGTTTGTAATGTAAGATGTGAAGGTTGAACACGAAACCAGTATCCTTCTCTAGTTTTAAAGATCCTACTTCATTAATAGCGAAGACTCTATAAATTTACGACGCGTCTTTTTTAAAACACACGTTTTTATTTAATCTACTTACTCAACAACAACTCATAATTCTAATAATAAAAATCACAGACTTAGCAGTATCTGCTCATATTACACTCAGCATGACAAGATAACAGTTCAGAAGATACACGAGGACAGATGACTCTGGTGATATGAACGACTCAATCCATGAAAGGAATGACGAATTATCCGCGAATGTCAGCTCTTGTTCAAATGTTCTAAATGAATATAGTGGGTATACAATCGAAGTGTAAGCCGCTCTCCGGTGAGATCGTAAGCAATATAAATTAGTATTCTAGCTTAGTTCGTCTTCAGATCTTCCTGTCCGCTGGTCATTGATGAACAGTGTTAGCTATTAGATCGTAAAAAGGTCGTGAACCTAGAAGATTGAGCGATCCATGTAATAAATTTCATATACCGACGGTCCAGGTTGCCGATACTCTACATTAGACTGATACTTAAGTCAAAGGGGCGAATTTTATCGTGGTACTCGTTTTTTATAATATCCTGAGTGTCGTTCAGTGTCAACATACGATTTCTATTGCATTATAGTCTCTGAGGCGATTAGCCATTTACATCGTTAGGATAGTCTAGTACTCGAGATCCACTGTGTAGACGTAAAACTCACACTTAGTGTTTCCCCTCGTTTTGATAGGATACTTTGCTGTAGTGTTCAAGAGAGATTTTTTGATTTCCAATGTCTCTGGGTAGTATGCATGTCAATTGCTATCTAGAATCATTTAGAAAGATAACGACTTAAACTGAACGAATTGATAAAGCTAGGTTCTGGCAAAAGTAGCGCCAAATACAACAGTGCAGTAGGTTTACTTTTTATTTTAAGAGCGAATTTAGAATTTGAACGGGTTAATTTCTAGTATCTACAGCTTGTAGAATAAGTCTTTCTTGAAGAGAAGATGTCAACGTTTAAGCGTCGTAAAATTCATATGTGTTTCTTGTGGTTTTACCGCTTTATCTATATGTGCAGCTCGTCTTTGAACTTAAAAAACGAAGATTGGAGATGCCCTGATCTATCTGACGGTATTTAATAATGTTCTATATAATTCTATAAGGATAATTTGCAGCTGATGCACTAAGTGAAGTTTCATTGAGATACACTTTGAATCTGTTAAAAAGGTAAAATTTTAGAGTGGAATGCGAAATTCAGTAAAATTTTGGGAGTGCTGTGATTCTTAGATAGTGAAGGTTTGATTTTGTAATTGAATCGAAAGTATAGATTATACTATTTCTATAGTAGTGTTTTTCGTTTTAGTGTTCGCTTTTCAGATATTAAGGAATATCAACGTATTGTGGAAATTGGATATAATACTGATCCCGAGTACATGTATGAGTCTTTGAATGTCTGGTGAGAGACATCCTTGTGTGTTTTGGTTATTGTGTGTTGTCATATCTGGGTTGTTGATTTACTAGATATGTTATTATAATTGCCTAGTGGATAATTACTTATACAATTAAAATCATGTTATTTGTGATCGCGGTTTCATCGAGAAGCTAGATCTATTTACCTACTCTTATAACAGTGTGGCTTAGAAGAGAGTGGAGGATGCATTACCTATTATATGATTATTTTCTGACGTATTTATTGATTGACCCGGCATTCGTGTGGATTGAGAATTTTTCACTTATATTATATAATAACTTACAGTTCAACAGTATTGAATGAATGATTTTATTATGTAATATTAGACTTGCACTAAGTTAGTAATCTGAACCTTTAAACACAAACTCTATTTGTGTTGCAATTTTTTTTTTCTTAGACCGGTCTTTTTTATTCTTTAACCTTGTTTCTTAATGCAAGTATTTTTCATAACGTTTTCGTGTGCCAAGTTGACCGCTCATCTTTGCGTTCTGTATTTGTGATTGACGCTGAACAATAATCAAAGACTCTATAGTTCTCAGCTAGAATACATCTTGACGTGAGTATCATTGCTTTTTTAAGGACTCCGCGTGAGTGAGGATAGACTCCTCGACTCATATTCCTGTAGCGTATGCATCCCTGTCTTGTTATTAGTGACAGGCTTGTATTTTTATACTACTATATATTCCGCGGGAGTGATGCCCTACACAGATAACCTCTTTTCTAGATCAATTAGAGCATTGCAGTTTGTTCGAAACCTCTATAAGTACAATTTTTAACGTGAGCGGTACACCAGTCATACACTCAACATATTATAGTCAATTGGGTTATATTAATACGTGAGCAGCCTTTATGTTATAACGGGCGAGAATCACACTTATTAACGGAGGCTTCTATCAGGCACTATATATTTCACTTGAGACGCTATTAGTGTGATGTGTAATGCATAATTTACAACTATAATAATACATCACTATTATAATACTGATAAACGCGTTGACAGAATACTAGAGATAAGCCTTATATTTCTAGTTAGGTTTTGCTTACGAGATAACTAACTCATTTGAGTCGTGAAACTTCTTTGTGATATTACTGTTTAAAAAAATATTCTCATCAACAATACAATTAAGAACTCAAATCATTTACATTATAATATATGAACTTTACATCATGAATTGTTTTCAGTCTGCTGAATGGATCCGGTTCAATTTTTCACTTCGATTACGTTCTATTATTTTTCATGGCTTAGCTACTAGTGTCCGGAACGCTAAAATGTGAACGCTGAGTAGATAGCGATATAATGAACATTAGGCGAAAGATATACCTTTTGCCTATTATTAGAGAAATATATAACTGCCCTTAATAAGGGGAACTTATTTTTAAGTATGTCCCTGTATTACACTAGCTGAATGCTTTAATAATATCTGTATAAAACGTAAGCCTCTTGACTTTGTAGTGGATTTCCCATTCTCCGAAGAATGCATATATACATTGAGAGTAAGTCTGGTCATTAACGAGACTGTCGATAGATTTTACAGAGATCAATAGAGGGAGTATCAATATAATTCCCACTAATGTCGTATTTAGTAGACAGCTTTAGATTTGTGTTCTATTTAAATGCTTTGTGTGTTGTGAATACCACTTATATCGAAGCAATCTGGAAGATTCATCGTTTAGGGATTACAAACACAATTATCAGACGCGTCTCTCAAATATGCGCATTTCTGTTGTCGTCTAAAGATGATGTAATATCCACATATCAATGAAGAATATACATCTACGTTCTGGGATGGTTATTAATATGTTATTAAATCCTTAATATTGTACATAAAAAACTGGGTGTTTAAATAACTGTGGATGTATGGATTGAGCGGTAATATTCTCGTTTTAAACACAAATTCTCTCTTACTATAGAAAAATTATTTTCAGAGCCCCTACATTGTTAACAACGTTTTAAACATGGACATGTGATAGTTTTTTCATATATTATCTTAATATAAGATTTTAATCAATAATCTGCAGTTTGTATATACGAATTGAATTCCGCTAGAAATGAACGGTTGTACTGATGGAAAGATTTGTGCATACGACTTGTGCGTTCTAATATCGATATTCGCACAGTCTAGCTATATCAAAAGATCTGCTGTTAGAAATGAAATTGTGAGTGCAAAGGGATTAATTTAACTGGTACTGTTTGCTTTTGTAACCTCTGAGACTTTTATTAATCAAGAAGTGTAATATCAAAAGAATATGCCGAGAGTATTTTGGTGAGGAAGATTTAAATAGAAATGATATATAATAATTAAATGATTACGATGATTAATGATTAATGTTTCGTGATTTCACTAACTTTTATATATGAATTAAACTTGTTAGGGTAGCCTACCTATTTACCAGATACTTTTATTTTTAACAACTCCTTCGTCCACCAAGCTTTTGAAACCAGTACAGATACTTATTTGCCTATCTAAGTTCAGTACATACTCACTAGCTCGGGCATTGCGAATCGTGATTTAGCTTTCGGCTAGCTATTTTTGGTCTATGATAAAACAAGAACCCTTCTTATGTAGTGCAGGATAGCTATGCATCAGCGCATAGCGCAGCATACAGATTACTCTATTGAGATATGCAATATTTGTATATTCACCGCACTTTCATTAAGAAATGTCTCTCTATTATTACTATCTATCCATGTTAAGAACAAGAACTCAGTACATCAATAGGACAATCCCGTTACATATATATATAACTCTCAGCACACTATTCGCTTTTCTATAAAAAACTGTATCAGTCTAGACACGTCTTAATATTTTCATTGAGACTGGTGTGTAATAACAGCCGATCAGCAGCGAGCAATCTCTTGTCTTCTAATATTTATTCTACCACCTCTGGTTTTTGCTGAATCACGCGATGGTATTTCAATCATTTCTAAAGGAGTTGTTTTATAGTTCTATGAAAAGATCTAATTATAAAGGTAATAGCTTTTTAAAAAAGGTTTTTCCCCAACAATGAGTTACAGTGTTTTTCACGAGGTGGAATAAAAATAATACATGTGCAATATACAGCTAAAGTGTTAATGAGTGAGATCCCCTTAGTAGATAACAACGTATAGCCTTAGACATCGCATCGCACCTCGGTTAATGTCTTGTGAAGATAAGAAATATCGCTTGCATGAATTCTTTTCATATGAATGCTTTACCAATCAAATAGAAACCTATTAGACTTTATTCAGCAACATGGAAATGTATTGTTATTAGGAACAAATCACTCTATAGCGGAAACTGCAAGATAATCCGTATTCATATAAGATATTACATTAATAAGAATCTTCACTTGGAACTCCACTCTCTCAATATTTTCGTTTAGATAATTTGTGTCGTTAACTCTTATTTTCGCGTGACGAAAATCGGACATAGATGAAGTTTTGCGCATAAATGCTTACATCGATCTCAACTATAGGGAGCTAATAGATTATCTGACTCAGTCTGAATATGTCGATCGACTCTAGTAATCTGTTTTTTTATATCTTTTAAAGCTCTTTTATACCATACATATATCTCGATAGTATATAGTCAGATTAGTAAAACAGATATTTATTCTTCAAAAACCCTTGCATATCGTATACGATAACACTCCCGAAGTTAAAGAATCATGTATTTAATCATTTCAGTTAAATTTATGCAAGACTGCCAAGGCATTATTCGGACTGCTGAATGGGGAGGCATTTCGCGGTGGCTTGTGTGGCAGGTCCGCAGTTAAGAGTAATAAGAAAAGTTTTCGGAATTGAAGCAGAGACAGGTTAATAATAATTGAATAATAGTGAGAAAGATCTTCTTCCCTCCTCACTAAATGACTTTATTAGCTGAGAATACACTTTATTTCTTGCGCGTCGCTCGGCTGGGAGGAAGATGTTTAAAACTTTTGCGATGCGCGTCAAGACGTAGATGTAGAACTCGACTCCCATTGAAAAAAACGCCACAACTATTTAGTTTTTTTCTCGTCAAGTTGAAGTAATACTTTTCAACTTTCGCCTTCCCTACATGTTGAATACTGACATAAGTTAATCAAACATATATAGATAGTGCGAACCTATACTATAATATATTAGGTGGGGGTATATGTATTACGGTATATTATACTCCTAGCTGTATTATCCTCGAAATCCTACTACTTTCTAGTGTCGTTTTTAATGAACTTACTTCCGATTTTTTACCGTAATAATATTTTGATAATGAAACATTCACTGAGACATCAATAACTAGATTTTTATAAATTTACACATTCTACGTGTGAAAGCTATTTCTCTCTTTTTGCACCTCTTCTATACTCCTTCATTACCATCTCCTCTGCTTAACCAGGACATTTTGGATAACAGAAACTCTGTATATGTCGTCCAGAACCGAAGTGATAATTAGAATTACTATTAATCTATATTTGTTCGTTAACGTTAAATTTAGCGGCGGGTTTTCAACCAATTAAGACAGAAAAGTGAGTATCTCTATAATTTGGTATCATTTTTCATTATAATATAGTCATTCTCAACTGAATATAATACCTGAGGATAGATATATGAAATTTTAGATAACACAATACGCTATTAGACGGTTCAGACGCTTAAGCGCATAGTTGAAAAAGTAGTATGTACTTGGGACGAATATATATTATTTAATAATCTAACGTCAACTATGTAGGAGATATATATAGAAAATTTGATTAAATAAATCTTTACTATGATTTAATATTATTAATTACTTTCTAATACTAATATTTATATATATATACTATATTTATATACCTTTTTCGGCATCGAAAAGTATTTCGCTGAGCGATTAAGTGATTTAAAAGTCAGATACTATTTTATATTTATTATATATATTATATATTTTTATATATTATATATATATTATATATATATTATATTATATAAACTTATATACTTATTTATATATATATTACCGATTTGCTCTAGATTATTTCTGGTCATGAAGATCTGTCTTTACACTGCAGGTTTCAACAAGGAGCCAATATAATAATCAATTCAAAATCTTAAAAGGAAGGTAAGGGAAAAACTATACTACGAATTGGTCACATAGGTCATTTATCGATCACTTAATATATATGCATTGTGGATAAAGATTCGTATTGGTTATTATTTGATATATAGTACTTTATCTATATAGATAAACTCATAATAATATGACAAATCTTGAACATTCGCTCAATCTATTTCATATTCCATAGTAAGTTCGATAATAAGAATAATAATGTTTTATACATTTTATTAGTTTCTACTAAGTAAAAATTATTTTTACCTCATATTAAGTAGCGTAAGATATATATTATTATAGAGGTGACCATATATTTAATGGAGAATATCTATAAATAAATATAAGATTTTTTAGTTGCGTAAGGCTATTACGTGAAATTAATACATTTACACAATAAGGTGGTCCATGATAAGATAGTTTATTTATACGCGATATAAAAATATTACAATTATATATATTAAAAAAATATTTAAGCATATTTTATTTATAAATATAATACTATTACAGATATATATTTCAATAATATATAGGAAATAAATTTTATATCAGCTAATAAAATAAAAAACTTATTTTTTAGTATTAATATTTATTGTTAATAAATTTTTTTTAAATATTAATAAGAATATAATATTTTATGATTATGATTTGATTAAAAATTTTTTAATATACATTTAATCGTCATTAATTTTTTAAAGTTAGATATATTGAAACATTTAGACATTATCTTTATTTAGAAAGGAAAAAGATGAAATAAAATAATCATATTAATGTATGTTTAATAAATTAGATAAATTTTTGTTTTATAATATTACACGCATTACTAATATCATACATATTTAGCATAATAGAATAAAATAAAATTATATTTTTTTTATTTTTTTTTTTATTAAATAATGATGACTCTTTGATAATGATGAAGTCCTTTGACATTCAACAAGATAAAACACGTTTACTTTTATTAATGAAAAATTAGTGTAATGCACATCAAATGAGAAAATTATGCTACAAAAAAATTTCCTTTATTAATTAAATTATTTAATTATTGGAATTACCTGCATCGAGGATTGATTGAGTTATCAATGAAGAAACTAAGTTCAATCATAATTTGGAAGAAAGAAAATGACCCTCTTTCTCAATAATGTACTTATAAGTGTAAGATTTTATCGCGTAATATAATAATAAGATTATATCAACGGCTTTTTTTAAATAGATACCAATTATACTTTTATATATATATATACTAACTTTTTACATACCAGAGTAGATTCTTACGATGTTTTGCATTATATTTTAATATATTTTTTCTACTGTTTCACTTTTCACATTCACAAACAATCTTCAGTTCATATCATATTTGAAGAGTATATTGGTATGATAGGTAAACAAAATCGGTCTATCGCTCAGTTTATTTCATGTATAAGAGAACCTTCTCGGTATTCCTTTCGGATTAAGGATCTGAAATATTATTCCATTTGCTTACTCATACAGATGTGAATGTATATATATATACGTGTGGAATTAAGCTGAAAGATTTTTTTAATGGTATTGTTTTTTCTTGTTTAATATATTTCTTGGGTAATAAAAACGCTAAAATAGATGTTACTTTCTTAAGCGTAGAAGCTCACCTGATATAACTGGTGGACTTGTCATTATGGCTACTGAGGCCTTAGGGGTTTTTCACTCTAATTGATTATCTTAAATATGAGTACTCCATTTATGATGAAATTTTTACTGGGTGGGGATCTTCCCATCATAATCTTCATTGTAGCATACGAAAAGATTCCATTTGCTAACATTTTAGCCCTATATTTGGAAACAACAATATTTGAACTTTGATGCCAAGAGCATGAAATTGTTACATATCCCATTTTTTTTGACTTTTAAAACTCTAAACCTGTGAAATAATTGGACTTCTTTTAAATATGTATAATTTCTATCAAGCTAGCGCAGTCTCTTGCGACCTCTCTTCTGGTAAGCTCTGCTCAGGATATTTTTAAAAGTATTATCTCGATTTTCAAGAGGTATTACCGATCCGGGGTCGCTAAAGTTGAATCATTCGGGACTTGACATTACTATATTGATGCGATGTTAGAATGCAAGATTTTAAGTGATTTATTTTACGTGCTTAATGTATATCTCGCTTCTTGATAAGCAAACGTTTTTCAATGGATGTGTAATGCGGTGCGCGTTTCTCAATTCCTGCGAGTATGACACTCGTGTGTGACGTCAGATTGTTTATGCTTCTTGCTCAACTTTCTGTGTGGAGTACAGTGTAAAGCTGTTGAGAGAGGTTTTGAGCGAGAATTAGCTTCTTCATCTGTAATTCAATATTCTGATAGTGAGGACCTTCGTGGCTTCTGTTACCAGAGTATTGATGGTCTCTCTGTGTGAATATACTTGGTTGGGGATAGGGTGTATACGATCTTTGATAAAGGGTGGTGTTTAGTATAGCTGACTGTGTTTGTCTGAGGATCGCTAACCAGAGGTGACTGGTTGTTGTATGATTGAATACAGTAATGTGTGTATTTAGAATTATATGTAGATTATTATGTGCATTTTTGAACAAAGCCGATATCTTATTTTTATTATACTATATATAAAATGGTAGTACAGACACCAATCTTTTCATTAGTGCCTCTCGATATCGTCGTCATCTGTAGATTATTAGGGGAGCTAAACGGAACGCAGAAGATAAAGCTGGTAGGAACTTCATCTTCCCTTTGCTGAACGATAAAAGTTCTTTTTGTGCTGAATATACAGGTGATATTCTCTTCGTTTTGTTACTTTTAGGAGAGAAGTTTTTTTTAAGGTGAATGTTTTTTGTTTGACCGACGAAGTTCGCACACTTCATGACGTTGTGTCTTAGGAAAGATTATCCTCTTGTAACATAACGAAGAAGAAGGATGAAGAAGAGGGCAGCAGAGAGATTAAGGGCGACCGATCGGCACACCACTGGGAGAATGAATTATTTATCATCTCATTACAATCATAGATATCGCACTATATCAAATTAAGTTTTTACAGCTGTTTTCAGGTTTTATAATTTTTTTAATAATAAGAGGTGTAATAACCTATAAATTCAATAGGGTACTGAATTATTTGAACGGGATACATGAATACAAGTTTCTAATTTCGAATGGTGACAACGATTGTTAAGTTTGGCTCGAGCAAAACTCTATAACGTGTTTTTAGGATGAAGTTCACCCATTAAATAACCGTACTGGCAATCTGTGTAACTTTCTTTATATTGTTTCAAAATGTTTATCGACCTTTAAGAAGTCTGTGAGTACGCGTAGAGCCGAAACGACGCAGCAGACATCAGACGCGTTAGAAGGCGTCGTGGGGTTACGACTCCATTCTTTGCGGTAAGAACACGATCGAAGTTAATAGATCTAAGTTTCGTGACACACCCAGTTCAAGGTATTCGTGGGGGCGGCGAAAAACGTACTGTCGATGTGATCTCGTTAGTGAGTGGCACTATAAACTCCAAAATACAATCTATTTGGATATAAGTGAACAGGCTGGAGTTCATGCTTCCGTGTGTGGACGTGAAGAGTAGTGAGACGGTATAATGTCGGGATTTTGTTTAAAGATATATCTCTCATCATACCTTATCTGATAAATGTTCTAGGTGATAGAAAATACAGAGATGTTTAAAGATGATGGGAAAATACAGTAAACGTCTCGGAGCTATTTCTTCATCTAAACTCCTTCCAATTTTCAATTAATAATAGAAACTCAAAATGTTATTTTCTCTTGTGAGGAGACCTGTTTGTTAAAGTTCCCTAAATTTTTTATGACATATGATTTAATAATCGGAAGTTATTATTTTTCCTTTCATGAAACTGAATTTATCATCTTATATAAGTAATTTTCTGCTCTACAATATGTGTGTGCCGCTCGTAGGAGGAATAAAAGACCGCACTGTAGACACAATATAATAGTTGCAAGGATGATAAAGTTTTTTAGAACTCGGGTGTGATAGTATACAAATTCTACATGAAGAGTTTTTGTTTCCATACTTGTCCTAATTAATAGAGTTTTTTATAACAGAAGGGTGATAATAGATTTTCCCATTGCTCGTATTAGCTCTGATTGTGATTCTGAGTGTAATATTTACGCACAGAAAAACGTTTCTAATTATAGCAGGACTTCGTATCTACACACCGAACATGTCTTCAAATTTTTACACTATCTCGCTAATTCTTCATAGTCGCTGTGTGTAAGAATACGTTTAATAATTTCAATTCCCTATGGTATACGATTGTATTTAGATAATATAAATCGGCTTACTTTTTATTTTTTTAATCGTTATTTAATAATACTTTATTTTAATATATTATTACTATTTTTATTTATATTTAATACTAATATTTAAGACTTAATATATAAATATATATTACTTTATTTATACTATAATATATATATATTATATCTTAGTTTAAAATATATTTTCATTCAATCTTTTATATACGAACTATATATATATTTTATAGGTACTATATTATTATCTTATAACCCATTAGAGTTTGGGCATAAAGCGTAAAATTAGAGAGTCGCTAACGGGGCAAAGCGCAATTGCGCTTTTAGGTAAAAATGTTCTGCGTTTTGCGTGATATTTGCTCGATATTCTATGACGAGAATGTGTGCTTTTTTGGCATTTGGGTTCTTCATTTTCATATCTCTCATAACTTTTTATTTATTTTATGTGATCGCGATAAAGCAGTAAGCATTTATGTCAGATCTAGATAATGGTGATTTGTTACTATAAATTTACATTTTAGAACGTTTTGCGACATGCCTTCGTTCTAGTTTATTTTGTCGCTTATTAAAATAGATTAACGTTGTTTTATTTATATATTAAATGTTATTTTTGCGTAAGGATTTGTCTCAATCATCCCTTTGTAGAAATATGATTAGTAAAATTTTGAAATAAAAACTATGTTTTTTTATTAATATCTATAATAATAATATAATAATAGCCGTTTTTTAATTACCTTATTATTACTCATATAGATATACTAGCTTATACGCTATACGATTACATACTAACTATATATATAATTTTATAGATAATAAATTCAAATATATTATTTCACTTAAATATATTATGCACGATAGATTATGTCGTGATTTATTATAAGTCACTGAGCGTTTTAAATCAGATCTGGAAGTGATAGATCTAGTAAATAATATTATTGGTATTTACATTTCGAATTACGTTCAAACGTATTAAAATTCGGTATTCCTTCATATAGTATCATTTCTTAACGGGCTCTCATTAATTATACTCTCCTACTATGTGACGTAACCTCGATGTATAAGTTCCAGGATGCTATAATTTTTTTTGGGAAAAAATATTTTTTTTTTCCTTCCATAATTTTCAACAAATTTTTTTTAAGGTTTCGGTAACTTGGACATCGAGGTTGCGCAACATTCAGGAGATCGAGTCCTTACGAAACGTTACTGTGTTTCAATGGCTACTCGGCATACTACATTTGAACGTAATTCGAAACTAAAAATATCTAATACAGCTCATCCTCGATAATCGATGAAAGTCCCTACAGGCATCGAGTGTTCTCCTCTAACATAGATAGGGAAAGGATTATAAATAATTTTAGCATATAATGGTTAAACGTATATAATATGGATAGGAGTTAAACATTTAAATATTTTTGATAATAAAGTTATTAATCGCTAATTCTTTTAAAAACTTACGTATCGAAATTTTTTATTACCTTAGCAAACTATACGATATACGCTTACACAGCAATTGTTTTTGTAGAAAATAGTT
Organism: Trachelipus rathkii; assembly: GCA_015478945.1. Classification (NCBI taxonomy): domain Eukaryota; kingdom Metazoa; phylum Arthropoda; class Malacostraca; order Isopoda; family Trachelipodidae; genus Trachelipus; species Trachelipus rathkii. The sequence goes on from JABUQX010013559.1 coordinate 24,562, forward strand.
TGTTTTATATACTAAATATATTATGCGAGAAGTCGTTTCCTTAAGTGGCGTTTCAATTGGATCTTCCTTGAAGAAAGATCTTAGTAATTAGTAAGCTAATTCTAATAACTTACAATAGTATAAAAAATTTTAATCTTTTATTAATAGTATTTTACTAATTTCCACGGGTCTTCGTATCTCTTCGGGCATTATTGTTCAATACGTGGACGTCAATCTCGAAATAGAATTAAGTTTGCCTTTTTGGCAGATGATTTCTTGCCGATAGATAAAGATTTGATGCATCTTTTGAAATATTGGTATTGTGTTACATTGTCTCAGAGACTTCACAATTTTTTTCCTCTTAAGAGTTTCGGGGGGAACTTAGACAGTTGAGGTTACGACGCGTTGGAAGAGCAAATACTTTGAAACGCAAATGTGTCCCATGAAATACTTATCTGGTTAGCAAAAAAAACCTTCAGGCATTTGACGGGTAATATATTCGGAGGAAACAGACAAAATTGCCTCATTAGCGTACATTTTTTGGCGAGCTGACCTCGGGCTTCATGATACTCGATATGAAACGTGATACATCATGGTTTTCTCATTTTGTGTATATCTTTCTCATCTACTCTTAGTACATATTGTATATTATTTTGTGATAACTTGGATTTAAATAATTAATTTTATTTTTTGTGTGGCATTATACAAATGTTTTGTTCTAAATTATTGTCCTACGTTTTGCGAAAGGTTTATTTTATGATTAATGGATATTGTCAACAATATTTTTTATGTTTAGTTGCTCTTGAATAATATAAGTAAACTGTTTCATAAGACCATAATACAGCCTTTGTCAGCCATTCACAACGCTTGACTTTAGAAAAACATCTGGCCGTCATATTTAAGAAAGGGAATTTTTTATATATTAATAAGAATTATATTTAATATTTTATATCAGAAATAGATGTAAGTTAATAATAATCGTATACGGCGAATATTTAACACGCAATTGATAGAATTTGTTTAGTTAAGTGGTGTTATATAATCTTAACATTACTCACTTATAAATATTGTTATGCGAGACTTAGATAGATAGATATAAACTTTGTGCCAGACTGGCGTTTCATTGGATCTCGGGAAGAGATACCTAGGTCACAGCACTAGTTTTGCATTTTTGGTTTCTTTATTAGGTAAAATACACGTTTTAAATAGAATACGATTATTAAGATAACGCTTTACAGTAATTAAGGTCTTTGATTCTGGATTTTTGGAAACATCAGGATACCTTTCAATATAGTATACGATTCTTCAGGGGCCGGGTTTTGTGTGTTAACTACCTTTGTAACATCAATTAGTGGCTGTTAATGTGCTCCTCTCGCACTAGTCTTCTTTTAAGTTGACGCGAGGGTGTGATTCCTGGTGATCTAAATTATTATAATTCTGTTTATGAATTGGAAAATATTTCTATTTATCTTGTGGTTCTTTATAGAGAGTGGAAGGATATACACAAACACCTTTTTTTTTCTACAGCGTATAAATATATGGTTTTTAGTGAACTTAGATTTTCAAGTGACGGCTAGTGCTGACGATAGGCACATTTAGTTGTTAGATTCTCGAAGTTGAATTTAGACACAAGATGATAAGTGCTGTTCTACTTATACTGTGGGAATACTAAGCTCAGAGGAAATTCTAATTAGTAGCATGGTTTCGCCAACTTTCGAGGTATAATCTGAAAGAAACACAAGAGATAATCCTGCACTATAAACAGAAATTCTAAAATATCACAGCCTCTTTCCACTGGTGTTTCATTCGAAACTCTCTTCTTGGGGTGTGTACTAATTCTTCGAAATTTTTCGTCTTCGGTTCGGTGTATTTAAGATAACGTAGCTGTGTTTTGCACTTTTACAAGGGCATACTGTACTTCTCGTTCGATCTTGAGCGGGATATAACAAAATAGATGATAACTAGGGAAACGGATAATACACAAGACAGGTATCTTAGCAATATAAATTGGTCTTGTGAACATTGCACACAGTATACTCAGATCTGGATAGGAAGTAATTGGTTTTGAGAAATTATTTATTAAACCAGAATTTCATTATTTTCGATTATCTTATTTGTCAGATTGTCTTCTAATAGTACACATGATTTATAATATCGTTACTCTAGAGATGTTCAATGTTAAGATCGAAGTCTTGGCAGCCAATAGCGGTATTAATAATTGGTGGTATATTTCAGTCCATACTATTTAGTGAATTATACACTATAGACAGACGAAAAAATAACCGACATGGACAGCTTTCTAGAGTGCTAAGACAAATAGTTGTAATACTTTAGACTTTCATCTTGACTAGTTTTTGAATTGTCGACTGAATAGAATTAACTTACATTCAGAGCATGTAAGATGGTTCTTCAGTGCCATTTGTTCCGCAGCTGGGTCTATGTAGACTAGATTACAGATCGACTCCCGCACCGATTTGGGGGATTTAAATTCTACGCATCTCGTCTCATTCATTGGCTTCCCACAAACCGCAATACAATTGTAGGAGCTCCTTGTAAATCGTCTCTGGGTTGTGATTTCCGGGTGAGTTTTAGTGTTAACAATCCGCAGTTATGGTTGGCAAATTACTAAACTCGACTCTCATGAAGTGTAGATGTGCTCTATTCAATAACATATCTCTAATGTTCGTCTTGTGTTGCTTTAAACTTTTTACAGGTCGAGTTTTTTAATCATTTTCTTCTTTAATAAGTTTAGTTTTTATTGTTATGTGTGTGTGTGTTTTCTCGCTATCTCTGTCGCTGGTGACTCGATTTACTTAACATTTTTTGTGTGGTGAGAACTTCTCTTCTTGATTATATCTGGTTGAGTGCCCTGTTGTTGATTCAATACCTTTAGATATTTTACCGTGTAACTACACTATCAATTATACGACTTCTCAACATGGAAACTTTGCATAGATTGGAATTATGGTGGGAGGCAAACTTTATGTGTATAACGCAATGTAGAATAAGCAAGACGGATATTCGTGTTTACATAAAACTCACCCGTATAATATAATAGGTTTATTTTTCTCTCAACAATAAAATTCGATACAAGCCCTTGCTTGGGTTACTTTACCATCGTATAATTCTAGAGAGCTTCAGATTGAGGTGTTCAGGAAAAATCATATCTATGTGCATTGATGGTTATGCAGAGAAGTTACCATAAATTAATTTCAATATTTTCTATTTTCCTCGAGAACTACGATGTTCTTTGGTCGTCATTTCAGTTTTTCGCTTTCTTCATAACAGCCAGGGGCTTTGTTCTCTCCCGTCTCCTTATATCAGTGCTTTTGGTGTCTGCTTACAGCGGAACTCCTAGCAGTGTCTCTTTCATTTTCATCTTATCGCATGATGGGAAATTGTGTAAAAAAAGGAAAACCACGCCTTATTCCTCGTCGTCAATTATTTTAAATATTCTTTTTTTTTTCTGCTCGTGACTCGTCGTATCATACTCTAGAAGTTGTTGGTTGACGATGAGTTTTCGAGTTCCCAAATTATAACAAGATTGGAGTCTTGTTAATATTGTGATACCTCACATATCTTTTCTAGCAAATATTATATAGTCTCATCAGCTATTTCATATCAATATTCCTCTCTTGATACCTCTTTTCGCCTTTCTATGATGATGGTGGTTTTTTGACACTTTTGAGCTGGTCTCCCATCGGATTCTCTCTTCGTCCAAGTGCTTCTATGGTGCTATGAGGTATTACTCTTAGATTCGTGGCCAGACAGTTTTTTTTCCTTACATCTTCAAGCAATTACCTTACACCGATTCAACAACAGAGATAGTTTCATAGTAATCTACCAAAATTTTACTACTATATACTCGCCTTGGACAACACTCTCCCATGTTCTTTCTTTGCTCATAATGAGATGTGTTACCAAGAGAAGTTTTTCTTTCCTAAGATCGGTTTACTTGAAGAAGTAATCTTAACGTCCATTGGCAGCACATCATCGATATCTTCATCGCATGTGTATTTCTTCTTCGATTAACATATGTGTCCTCTTTCTTTCTTTTATATTTATTTCAGTTCTTTATGAACAAAATAAAGATATAATTATATATATAGGACTATTTTCAAAATTAATTTGGTCTTTTCTTTCTCTTCTTTTGTTCATAAAGACTGCTGATAAAAGATAGATTGCAGGATCAGTTCGATAGACGAGTGAAAGGACGACATGCGATGAAAGATTCGAGGCATGTCGCCTAGACATGGCGTTATCTTACTATTTCAAAGTAACCGAGGACTTCCTAGACTATCTCATAGCAAAGGATGAAGCGTAGAGATTTATGTGGTATTTTTGTGATATATTGAGACTTTTCTGGTTGTTTGGAAGTCGGTGTAAAGGTGTCCTGACAGAATGGGCATAAGATATGTAATTTTTTATATTTTCTTCAAGTTCGTCCAACGTAGCGCCAACATTCATATTTTTTTGTTTATGTTTAGATGCCGGGATCAAATTGAGCGATAATCCTTTCTCAGGTGGATTGATCTTTTGAAATATAAGGAAAGCTTTGCGATTGCAAGTATATATATATGTACTTTTTTTCGTATCCGGCAACCGATAATGGAAATAATTTTTTATTTCGCTGTATCGAAAACGGGTAAATATAAAAAAATATAAAAATATTTAATTACTAAATTATCGGACGTAATAAATTTATTAATTCCCTTTAAATAAAATAGGTTTCAGTAGTAGCCGGGGGCGGCGGTAAAAATGACGTCACGTCACCATCCGGGTTGTCGTAATCTAATAATTCTCTTCCGATATGAATTCTCCGAAAAGAAAATTTAAGAACTTCGTAAAAGTCGTTGAAGCGTCGATGTTTTATTCGTCGATGCTTCTAAATATGACAGAGTCTTGCGAAGCATTCCTGAACAAAAGCCTTCGAGACGAAGAGATCGAACCGATACAGGGAGATTTGCTAAATTTTATGTTTTTCCTATCTGTCGAGAAAAAAAAATTTGAGAACGACTTCGATTTTTATTTCAAATTGCACGAGATACTCGAATGCGCGATATCGAAAGAGGAGAAGAAGGAGGAGGAGGAGGAGAAGGAAGGTGGTTATGGCGACAGCCGCAAAAAAAGGGAAATATCGGAGGTTGAAGAAAATGTTATTCAGTCGCGGGAAAAGCAATTGAAAACTGACACTGCCGATAGTAATAAAAATAACAACGCGAATAAAAAAATCAACTCCACAACGTTTTTCATCACTCCGACGATAACGGTTTTAATTCCCAACAAATTATGGGTTCTTTTCTCGAACGGTATGAAAGATTCTAATTTGTCTAAATTATTTAAAATCAGCTGTTTAATTTTTAAAATATTTAACGCTGAAGAATTATTCATCGAGAAATTCCAATGGTTTCTCTACGAGTGTCAAATGGATTTGAAGGGGACGAATGAAAGCGCTCACGACGACGCGAATACGATATCGCGCCGCGGAAGCAGCGGACCTACATCAGTCAACGGATACTCTCAGGTCAAGTTGATTCGCCGTTTCGTTGAAAGACTGGGAAACCAATTCAGCGAGACTAGCTTCGACTCCAAAGAAAACGTAATGGTTAGGCATTTAGAAAATCTCCTCGGAATGGGTGAAGGCAGCGCGGAATACATTTTCAATTCCTTCCTTTCTTTCAATTTGGATATGAGCATGCCGGCGCTGGGAAATCGGCGGCGAGTCTACGTTCCGACCGGGTGGGGTGTTACCAACGAGAAACTCGCCATTTACGTCCAATCTCTGTTGAAATTATTACGTTCTCTATTATATTCGAAAGGGATTCATTTTTCTTTGAGCGACGAAAAATATATAGAGCTGTTGAAATTAGTTTATAATATTAATAAAGAATCCGACGACGGGTCTCCATCGGCGGTTCCTGCAGCTGCCGCTGCTTCTGCGACCGACGTTAACGTGACGACGACGTCGTGTTTGTTCTCGCCATCGCACCTTCCCGCAAAGTGCGCTTGCTATTGTCACACCTTGCACTCGCAGACTAAAACCGAATATTTTCCCAACGCCGACCGCAGGAGCTCCGACGCAAAAATAAAAAATTTACGAAAGTTGCCGCGAGTTACCGTCCAGTACGGAAAATACGGTCTCTTAAACAAGAGCGACATTCTGCGCTACGCGCTGGAGTTCGTCGTCGAAAACGCTTCCGAAATTTCGTCGATTTACTTTTTTAATAGTGCTTTGAGGCAACTTTTTAAAGATTTCTCAGAGCATTGCAAAGAATTTATTTTTAAAGATTCTTCGCTTTCCGACGAAAAGATCGATAGCGTTTGTCACGGTCACCTGAAATATTTAATAACCGGGATTAATAATACTAAAAACAACGAGGCGAGGGATGGAGGTGGCGGCAATGCCGTTAAGGTTGTTTCGGAATACGGTCGAGTATGTCCCGAATCGGAAACGAAAATTCACACTTTACTCAGGAACCTCGAAGAGAAACAATGGAAGGCGAACGTAAATCTTTTAAAAAATGGGTGCAACATCGTCGGCAAAACCAGTAAGTTGTTCAAATATTCTTCGAAAAAGTTCCCTAACGTACGCCTCCCTCTCCTTAAATCGCCCGTCGATTTCGATCGACTAGAGAATGCCGACGATTATTCTATCGAAGAAATGATCGAAGATTACGAGTCTCACTATCGTCGCGAGGTCGAAATCGTCGTCTCCGATCGCCATTTTTTAAGTCTGGACGTAAAAATATCGCCAAAGTTTTACAATGGCGAAGGAGACGAAGAGGAGTAATTTTTAATTTTTCTTTTAAACGCGAGTTTGAAATATTATATAAATTAATTTTATTTTTTATACACGAATTTAATATATAAAAATAGATAATGTTTACATATATATAAATATTCAATTATTTACCAAAATACGAAAGAACGAATGCGAAATAACAATAATAATAATAATCGGATAAAAACAAGTAATAATAATATTTTAATAAAAAAATACTATAAATTGTATTTCTTTTAATCAGTTGCGTATAAATAGAGGATCTCGGGTGAGTAAATTCACATTATAGTCTCCGTCGTGGTCTAAGCGATATCATCTTAATAAACTACTACTAAAAAGGGTGCATTATTCAACGTTTACCATGGAAGAAGCATTTCAATTGAGACTCATGAGACTGGAAAATGTCCATTTCCCATTCGATCAAGATTACCGACTTTTTTTTGACACCGAAATTTCCGCTTTCCGGCTGCAGTATCTCGACAATTCGTCCATTATTTTGAATATAGAAACTCTCAAAAAAATATTATACTCGATGTACCTCAATTACGTTCAAAGAATGTACTACCACGGCGATTCGTTTATCCTTTGCGATCCTCCTAAAGAGGGCAGCATGAAGATTATAAGAGCGGATTTCGCGACGAGCGACGAGCACTATTTTGGGTTGGATTTGACTTCGCTCCAAGTCGAATATCTCAACGAGAAAGGAAACGTCATTAGCCAAGGGATCAGCCTCGACATAAAAGGACAAAGGGCGATAAGAAATTTTTTGGATTTGCACCCTCGATTATACTCTTTTTTTAGAGAATTCGAATTGTTCGAACAAAAAATCCGATTAACCACGAAGATACTCAAAGAAACCTATATAGAGTTTAGGATTTGTCAAGGTGAGAACGATTCGAAGAATCAAATTTTTAGAACCGACGAAAAAACCGAAAATCAGATGATAGACGATTTTTTGAAAGGAATGTGCGGTTGGCGCGCGAAAGGAATTATGAGGAATATTATCGATAGAATAGACTCCACTCGCGATTATTCGAAATACGAAGACCTTCTTTACGCCATCCAAAACAAACGGTCCTTCAAAGAACGCTTAGTGGAAGATATCAAGAACATGATTAGCAGCATTAAAGAAATAAGAAACCAAGATCTACGACTCCTAATATCTGGCGTTTCGTGATAAAGAAGATTTTTTTTAAAAAAAACTCGCATGTTTATTATTTATTTATATTATCCTTTTCATTGTTTATATATTTTTACTATTTATATACGTATAGATTTAATATAATAGGTATTGTACATATTTTTATAGATCCTCGTGTTTATTAATAAAGAGTACTGTAAAAAAAATTGAGTGTATTTTTTACATTTCCTAATTAAACAATTTTTAAGGGCGAAATAATATTACTTTTTGCAAAATAATGAAAAAATTCTACGGAACGCAACAAGAGTTTTATTATTATAGTAAGTTAAAAGTTATTTCAAATATTTGATGACTATCAAAATGTTATAGGTAATGCACACCCTCATTGAAATATAAATTTTGTGCAAGTGTTTTAATTTAGTTCTTGTACGAACACTATTATTTTCTTACTGGTATTTGATTGTCTCTCTCAAAAATAGGCTAATAATTGTCTGTACTTCATTACTTCTGTGTGTGTTTATTTATATTCTGAAAGTTAAATATTAATGTAATTGTGGTTATTGCAGACAGAAACACTGGACAAAAAAATTGATGAAGCAGAACAAGAAATGGAGTGTTATAGGACCAAGTGTCAATTGCTTGAGAAGGTTTGTTTCATAGTACTTATAATATGTTTAATATTAACTTGCTTTTTCTTTTTATATTTCAAGTTGTTGGACTGATTTCTCCAAAGGTGTTGGCTTGTTATAAATTTATTGCACTTCTAATTTGTGAAAACTTAGAGAGGTATTAGAGGAATAAATGGCGAAGAGAAGAGGAGAGGAGAGAGGTGATGGATGTATTTAGAAAGGGTAAATTTGATTTGCTTGCTGTGACTGAAACAAAGATGAAAGGAAGCTGTGAAGACGAGTGGTGTGGGGTAAAATATGTGCGTGTTGGAGTGGAGAGGAGAGGGGGAGATGGAGTTGCAATTCTGATGAGTGACTTGTGGCACAGAGCTATGGTGGATTTTGTTTGTGCGAGTACTAGAATTCTAATGGTTAAATTTAAGTTTTAGAGGGTTAACGTATGTAGGGTTGTAACATTCTGGTATTATCTGAATGTTGTTTTGGAAATGGTGAGTATGGGCTTCAGATTGATTGTGTTCGGAGACTTGAATGATTGGATAGGTGATCAAAAAAGGGATGGGTTTGTTGAAGAAAATGAGAATGGCAGGGATGTGATTGATTTCTGTGATGAGAGAGGTATGTGGGCAACTAATACATTCTTCGAGCAAAAGAGTATTCATAAGTATACTAGAATTGGTGTAGGTAAAGATGGTATCGAAGTGAAAAGTTTGATTGATTGATTTTGTGTTGAAGATAACGTTGAAGTATGTGATGGATGTTAAATCAGTGAGACGGTTGGGGATTGAGATATCAGATCATTACATTGTTTTATGCAAGATTAGATGATTAGGAAAGAGATTAAAAGATTAGATTAGAAGAGGATAGAAGTAAAAGGAAGTGGGAGAATTGAAGTTTTGAAAAGTTTAAGTGAAACAATGTGTATAAGGGTCAAGAGTATGTGAGAGCACTTGCAAATAAAATCAGTTAATTAAATGGAACAAGATTGAAACAGGAACAAATCTGGAGGAAATGAAGGAAGCCTTATTTATTATTATTATTATTATTATGATATTATTATTATTATTATTTTATATAATATATATATTATTATATATATATTATTATATATATATATATATATATATATATATATATATATATATATATATATGATATATATATATATATATATATATGATATATCTTTCTTTCTTCTTTATCTTCCTCTTGCCCCAAGACTGGGGGTAAGGTGCGTGTTATGCATCGGAAAAGAAGAGCAGTAGAAGAATATGACAAAGTCGAAAGGAAAGCCCAGCCTTACCGCCCCCCCCCCCCCTCTTACCATACCCTTGAGTGAGAACTCGTCACAGACAGAAAAATCCACCTAGAGCTTTCTCATGGAGACAGCGAGGACCCCACTATTGGTAAATGTCAATGTAAGGGTCATCCTTTGGCCCAGATGGGCCACAACCACGCCCCCATACAAAACCCCGCCATCTCACTGCCTATTATGCACCTTTATTCACGCCGTCTGCCAAATTCCACATTTCTCTCCTTTCAGACATTCGATCACGACTCAATCACTTCCTTCAGGTCTCCAGCGGATCGGTTTCCGAACACACTTCGCACTTAATACAATCCGCCTTAACCAACCGACTATCATTCATCCTTTCCATATTGACCAAACCATCTAAACAATATTTCATTTATTCTCTCATTATACCCCTTTCTTGACACCACACAAACTCTCTAATATGTTCATTCCTCATTTATCGAATTCTTCTCACACCTAGCAGTGCCGCCTAAGATTGTACCATCTGAACACATTGAGACTTTAGATCTATTCACTTCTAATTCCAGACATAGTCTCACTACATATACAATAACACAGGTAACAACATTACCCTCATGTAAGACCCTAGCGCACTCAAGGACTTAGTCCTTTACATTCACCAACGATTTAATATGCACCAGCAAACCGGCCTGCCATCACACTTTACCTACACACTCTGCAGATTCCGTTCCCTTCTCATTCCAACACACATACCCTAAAATCTAACCATAATTCCACACTGAGGACTGTCCTTACCACACCGAATAACCTATACTATATCTAGCGGTTACCTTTAAACCCCCCTATTATACACACCCTGCAAATCTCTATACCAATCCTCTCAACTCTCTTCAGATTCGCCACACAGAAACAAATCATCCGCATATAATAGATAGGGCACCCTCCACTCAATTCTCCCTTCTCCATCATTCTAAACACCATTTCCTGCCAATTCCCCACCTCGAATTCTTCATAACCCCATCCATATATACAAATTGAATAACAAGGAGACATTAACACAACCCGTTTTCACTCCGCCTATTATCCATAAACCAATCACCCTGACACCATTTCCCCCCTTTTATTACTTTACACACGCTTCATATCGTCATACATACTTTGATTCATTAACATTCAGAAGCCTACCAACCAACACCATAATATCACTAACACCTGCATAAAGCTTCGCCTATTAAAACTCTATCATACGCCTGTTGCAAATCCATAAAACCTAAAATACAATTTATTCTTCTTCTCCCTCATTTTCTCAATACATTTGTTTCGAATTTGTAAAAGATTTATCCACACATCTCTAACCATCCAATATATATATATATAATATATATATATTTAGTTTACTTTAGGAGATTTATTATGGAAGGAAGAATTACTGCAGATATTTCCCTTTACCTTACAAGGTATTTATAAAGATACTCTTATATATATATATATTATATATATATATATAATTATATATATATATATATATATATATATATATAATATATATATATATATATATATAATATAATAATATATAATAATATATAGTATTGTAGTATGTCATATTTCTTGTAAGGTGATAGCTAACAATTTAGAGTATTGTAGAATTGGTAGTTGTATCCTAAAGAAGCGTTTCATGGAGCAGACAGACCAGGAGTAAACACACTTCAACAAGGTTGCGGGAAGCATTTTTTTAAATCCTTGAATATTATTTTGGCATTCTTTATTTTTGATATTTTTGATTTGTAATATTAAATTTTTATGTGCAATCATTGAGATTATAGAAATTCAGTCGTTAAAACATGACTTTATCTATAAGTATATTAGGAATCCTCTCCCCTCCCCCCACGCCCCCCAAACACTGATAAAACAGGGTGCCATTTGGCGAGAAGAGTTCGTTACCATTATTGATAAATGTAATTTACCTTCTCTGTTTACTTTATACAGAATGTTGTTGTTTTTTTTTTTTTTTTTTTTTTTTTTTTTTTTTTTTTTTTTTTTTACTGTGACCAATTTAAGTTATCTTTATTTCTATTTTGAATTAAGCAATATTTCCTTGATGCCTTACCAAACTTAAATGAGCGGCTGTTTTCAAGATTTTTAGTTTATTCCTTATTTTTGCTCTAATCTATATATAATATATTATATATTTAATATATATATATATTATTATTATATTTATATAATATATAATATATATATATATATATTATATATATATAGATATATATATAATATATATATATAGTCATATATATTAGGGATGTGCGAAAGTATTGGTATTCGGCCTATTCGGCCATAATACCGAATATTCGGTATTCGGCTCTTTGCCGAACTATTCGGGCCAAATATTGACTTTATAAAACAATAAATTACGTCAACCATAAAGGAAAGTTATTTCAATTTTAAAATGAATTTTAGAAACACTTATTTTCCAAAAAAATAAAAATTATTAGCATTGCTAAGCACAAAAATCTTGTCATTTGTCAGATCCTATAAGGGCTATTGACATTTTCAATATTCTTAAAAAAAGTAGAATTCATATTAGTGTACGGGACTACATGGACCAAAACTGGTTAGCTAGGTATTAAGGAGAGTGGTATTGCATATTTCAAATTCAGTTTTATATTCACATGTTGCAAACTATGCATTCACGATTCAAATTATGTCAGAAGTCTGTTAATGATATCTTATTTACTTGCCAGAAGCATATTCCATCTCATTTTCACCATTCGGCAACGGCAGCTGCAAAGCTTAAGACTTTACAGATGCAGCTGAATGTTCAAACAGCATAAATTAATTTCAAGCGTTTTACCACACTGTAACAGACTTTTTAAGATATAGGCTTAAAAGATTGATTGACAAAAAAGTTTCCCCATATCCATATACGCTGCTTAATGCAATCAGAAAATGTGACTGATTTTCAGTGGCAAAATTATTCCCTTTACTTGAGCCATTTGACAACATCACTAAAACAAGCATTTAACGTGAAGTAACAGTCCCCCAAGTGATCCCTTCCATTTTAGCAATAAATCTTATTTTTAAAGATAAGGCACTTTCAAAAGCAAAACTTCAGTGAAAGAATTACACTCGTTAAGACGCTTAAGAAATCAGTAGAAAAAAGAGTTTCTAAGTTTCTATGTGATAATCTTTGTGTGTAGCTCCTTTTATAGATCTGCGATTCAAGCTTATTTTTCAACATGAATCAGATGAATCAGTAAAAAAATGGTCGTTGAGGCATGGAAAGAAATGCGCATGAAAATTTACCTCCTGACTCTTCTGCTGACGATGATTCACGTAATGGGGAAAGTGAAGCTGAAGTTCCATTTTCACTTCTTTATTGGATTGTTTTAAAGAAATTGTGCATCAAAATCGTCATACAGAAAGAAAGTGAGAGTGAAACAAGAAAGTCCCTTTCTTCTGATAAAAGTAAAAGGCTACATACGGATTACATCAAGAAATAAATAAACAAATATATAAGATTGCCTACTTTGACCGAAGTGAAGACAATGATATTCCCTTCAAATTGGTGGAAAAACATGGAAATAGTTTTTTGAATGAAAAAACATAGCAATAAAATAACCTTTTCAGACTCCACCGATCATTCAGTCGAAAGTGAAAGAAATTTAGAACAGGAGGAAATATTTATGAAGCACAAGAAATAGGTTTCCTGAAAATAGAGAACTGCTTAATGTTATCTGTTATTTTAACCTTTAGAGCTTTATATCAAATGAAGTTTTCGTTTAAGATCTTTAACTAAGAAACTTTTCAATTTTCACTTTAATTATTTTTTAATATCGTGAATGGTTTGTTATAGGGTAAGAAATAGCTTATATTACTTTTTGTTTTATTACTTTGTATATAACACTGTTGAAAACATGAAATTTCTTGGACGGGGTTTCGCAATGGATTATGATGTGCTGATTCAAAAATGTAATAGGTTTTGCATGTCAACATCGCATTTGAGAGATATTGTGTGTAACACAGATTTGTAAATTTTATGATTTTTACCTTTTTCAAAGAGGTCTATCACAATATATTGGATTATATATATATAATATATATATTATATATATATATATATATATATTATATATATATATATATATATATGATATATATATATATATATATATATATATATATATATATAATATGATATAATATAACTTATTATTATATATATATTGGCATATATGAGGGAGAAAAAAAATAGACGCAATGATATGAATTACCATGTCTTTGATAGAAGATATATGTTAAACAATATAAATCACAACTGATGAAATAAAAGAGTAAGGTATATGCGGACAACATCAATGTAAGAAGGAATGGGATTTAGTTAATGTAAACATACCTAAGGGTGGTAGTAACTTTCTCTTCGTAGACGATTTACTGTGCATAGCGTCTGGAATATCCCTCATCAATCTCCAACAATAGTCGCCCATCATATTGATATGCCCACTATGCCCTGGATAACAGTCCTTCGAATGAAACAATACTAATCATTGATCGGAACGCCTTCACCTGCTCACACATAACATCGACCTAAGTTATCCCGGAAATTCTGTAGTTTGAGAATGTTAAGATAGTAAGCAACTTATACTCATTCTACGATCCATATCCGCAGAATGAAAACTGTCTAGCAGTTCTGTACAATGTTAGTGGTTCTCGGCTTTCCTGTTCCCCAGAAAATTCTGTGCTACATCTGAAAAGCATCTCGCGACGCGGCGGCTAATGCACTCGGTGCTGCCGATGGAGCGTGTAAGCGAAAGTTATTTTTCATTTCGTTCACAATTATCAGCATTTTTTCTTTTCGCGATTGGGTTAGGAAACGTTGAGCATATATATATCGGAAGCATTTCAACATCATGGTCCAGGGCCTTCACAAATGTCTTCAGTCAAACAAGTGTATGTAGTAGTTGAGGTAAATTGATATTTTCTCATCTGTACAAGAGTTCACGTACGATGTTCCTTCACCTGGCGCAGGGTTTCCCTCGGTGCCATTCTCTTTTGGTCCAGTGATTCTTTGCCGCCCGGCTGTCCCACAATTTAAACTGCTCTTGGAAGTGTCAACAAACAGTCGCACTCACCTGGCATTGTAACTGCTGGAGTCCATAGAGCTAGTATGGCCTGACAAACTTCAATGCAATACACAAGGTTACCATCTGACTGGGAGAGCCTCCGCAGCTTCTGTGTCTCTCGTTACGATAAAAAATGTACCTCTGTGTTGCCATGGTCAGTAGGTCATTTTTTCATGCAACTCGAAGCCAACAGCTCAGGACCACTTCGGCAAATACAACTCTCATATACAAGATCGTTCAGTTCACCTGGGTGAACAATGACGGACCAATCCGACTGTATTTCAGATGCGATGATAGACTTCCAATCCAGGTCATTGCATCAATAACATGTAGACGTAACTAAAGTTACGCACATGCTTCGCCGAAATATCGACCGCAGTAAAAACTTTGCTGCTACTGTAATATATGCGGAAGGAAACGATCATATACAGCCTACGTGAAGTTGCGCACATTAATTTTGTCCATTCTAGGGAATATGCAAAAAAATAGGGATCCCATGATTGCACGAAAACGGATGTGATACACGAAACGGAATATATATGGAGATCAGCACCCGAATTTACAATATATCTTGTTACAAAAGTCCATCCAGAAAATTTCACCTTTTTTGTTGAACCAGTGTACGTTAGTTTCTTTTATTTTTCCCTAAATGGATAACCGAACTTTGAAATAACTATTCGGCCGATAGCGAAGGGGAATTATTCGCGAATATTCGGTATTCGGCTTTTTCACTATTCGGCACATCCCTAATATAATATAGTATTATATAATATATTTAGTAATAAGTATAATTATAAAATATTATACAATATATTAACATATATAATCCCACAGTATATAGAAAATAATATATATACAAATATATATCATTAATAATATATATATAAGATATATATATATAATAAATACCCGTGTTGCCACTACCCCTAATTAAAACTATATATATAATTATATACTATAGGTCTTAATTACTTACAACAATTCCAGTGAGTTCTGTGAAACTAATCTCACCCATTGCTTGATCTATTGTTAGAAAGTACATAAACTTATCATACCACAAAATGCTTATTACTAATTTTTTTTTATTTATTTATTTTTTTGATAGAAGTGAAGCGCCACTTTACAAAAGTGTCTAATGGCCGAGAGATTAGACTTCAAAAATGGACAATTTTTGAAAATCGAACTTCTTGACCACCCTGTAAAGAGAATATTGTACAAATTTAAACTTGAAATAATTATTAACTTAAACCATTGTAAAGTATGTATATCCCCAAAAAATTTCACAACTTAAAATAATTGCTTTCATCCATTAATATAAGTCTTAAAAATTGCAATTTCAATGATTTTGATCGAAAAGTTTGATACCAAAATTCACAGTTGAAACTATTTTTAGAAAGAAACTTTAATTGCAAAAATTGTTCCCTACAATGTGTTTAACATCACAATTTAAGAAAATTTGTCCTATGAATTACCAGTGTAATAAAGTAACTACAAACCTC
>JABUQX010013560.1:0-7500 GCA_015478945.1 Trachelipus rathkii
TATATTGATAGAGATATTCTTAGTAGTGCACTGTATCCTATTATGATATATATATCTCAAGGATGTGAAGTTATTAGTTTGTAGATATATGGTTAGAGTAAATATATATTATATATATATATACAACTTGAAACAATAGATGCTTCAATGAGTTTAAAATTTTTATAATATTTATAGGTATATAATATAAATATTAAGTAATATATATATATAATATATTGTTTATGGATTTAACTAATAAATAAGGGATAATAGAATGATTACTGATTATATAGATAAGTTAAGTGAGTAAATAACTATAAATATAATTGTATATATATTATAATATATATTATATATCTATTCCCAAATGGGGATTGCCTCGATATTTCTAACTTAAATATCGATTTGAGGTCAGAAAGAATCTAATGTTTATCCAAAATCATGTTTATTGTGCAGTACATATAGTATATATTACAATAAGAAAACATTATGGTGGATACTATAAAATATATATATAATATATTATATATATATTACATATATAGTTTAAAGTGCTCATAAATTTTATAATACTAGTATATATATACTATATATAATTTTATATTATCCGAACAAGTCATCAAATGACGCCGGTAGGTTATACGTAATGTACTAATAAGGTGAAGGTAATGTTTCGAGAATTTTTTTATGTGCATAACCGGTAATGCTATGTTAGAGATTTAATATTTCACGCAATCCTCACTCATGGATTTATTTGGACAGTGTTGTGTGTTGTGTGTAGTTGAAGATGTGTGTGTGTGTGTGATGTGTGTGTGTGGGTGTGTCGTGTGTGTGTGTTGGTGTGTTTAGTCGTGTATGTGTGTGTGTGTGTGTGTGTGCGCGCGTGCGTGCGCGCGCCGTGCTGGGTCACTTTCGCCGGTAAATATTCCATCCCCATAAATATATATATATAATAGTATATAAATATATATATATATATATAGTATATATATATTATATATATATAATATATATATAATATATAATAATATAAATATATATATATGATATAATATGTAATAAGATATTTTTTAGAATCTATGATATGATTTTTATATATATACACTATATATATATAAGTTGTGTTTAATTATAATTAGTATATATAAGAATAATATATATTATAGGTTACACGGATAAACTTAGGTATTAGTCCTGTATATATTAGTATATATAATTATATCAGTATATATAAGAGAGAAAAAATAAATTAACTCAATTTAATATATATAATTTATATATTATATATATTACCTATATAATAAATATTATGATATATATAATATACTCTTAACTACTACCACCTATATATATTAGTCAACAATATATATATTACTGGGTATATAGTTATCTATCTATAATGGACAGTTTAATTCACTATTATATATATATATATCTATTATATTTATATATAAGGAACATGTTAGTGAGTATAGAATTATATATATATATGTTAAAGTATATATATAGTATAATATATATATATATATATATTAGCAAATAATATATAAGAATATATTATATATATAAACAAACACACACGAAAAGAAAAATTTAAATAATATAATAATATATATAATATTATATATATATCCTACACTTCACTCACCTACGACTATAGTAATAATATAGTATAAATACTAGCTTATATATATATATATATAGTAATGTAGATACAATAGAGTGATGGAGATTTATTTCCTTTTATACATATAAAAGTTATTGAATTTGATCTAAAATGTATCGGTAAATCGATATATCAATATTTTTAAAAGATCAAATTGATTCCATAATAGAAATCTCGATATAACGATAATATTTGATTTTTTTTTATATTTATATTTCCCTATATATATATATACTATAGTATATATATTTAAAAGTAGATATATATAGTATATATTTTAATATATATCAAAAGGTATATTATTATATATATATATATTATATATATATGTTGATATATAATATATTATAGAAATATAGCTATATAATGAGGCCTCCAGATGACACGGAACATATTTGAAAAGAACAACCGATAGTACACTAAGAAATTGAAATAGCATTTTTGGAATCAAAGGGAATAGTTTCAGATATGAAACAGTACAATAAATAAAACTAAACAAAATAAAACAATAAATATGGGATTTACGATGTTTTTTATTTTACAACGGAAGAAATGATGTTAACAGATTCATTTGCGTTCTTAAACAATGAGCAGTTGTTAGATATTTTCCAGTTTTATGGTTTAATACCAACTAAATATAATATATATAGTATAAATATATAAGTATATTAATAATATATAATATATATATTATATATACATAGTATATATATTTATATAATATATATATATATATTATATAGTATATATATAATTATATTAATATATAATCTGATCTCCTTTTCCGTGTGGCCGTTAAGTAACTTGGCAATATATATATATATATATATTATATATATATACTATATATATAATATATATATATATATATATATATTAATTATATATAATATATAGTATATATATATGAGAGAAGAGAGAGAGAGAGGAGAGAGAGAGAGAGAGACGAGAGAGAGAGAAGAGGGAGAAGAGAGAGAGAGAGAGAGACTTTACATTTATAAATATGAAGCAGACGTATGTAAAGAAGAAAAAGTGTAGAATGGAAAAAGGATCTTCACTCCTCAGGTCTTCCAACTTTCAAGTTCCAACTCCAGAGGTTGAAGACTAAAGTTGTGCTAGAAAGCGTTGAAGTTGGATCTTGAGGAACTGGGGGTCGTTTTTTTGCTTTTTTGTGACGAGTGAATAAATTAAATAAGAAATCGCGTTTTCACTAGAAATTAAACAATAATCATAAAATCACTTTTTTTCCGTATTAAAAATGCAAAAATAACTTAAGTATTAAATGAAGCTAGGAATCTTCAAAATGATTTCTTATTTAAGTACAAAATAAATTATTGATTTTAAACACGAAATTAATTTAAATTGAATGGTAGACACTGATACTTGGACGACTCTGGAAGTCTGGATCCAAGAAAATCTATTAAATTTTAAGTAATAAAATGAAATAATTTTAAGAAGTTCGAACTGGAATGCCAGATCGACTTATCATAGAAAGCTGTAGGTGATTTACCCCAAATACTATTTAGTTAGCTATTATAAAATCGTTATTTAGTTTAATTACAGAATTTAAAGCGAAACAATTGTAATCGCGAGAAGATGATTAAACTAGTCGGTACTGGTATGTTAACTGTAAACCAACTCACATCAGTCCTGTTCTCGGTATTAGATTTCTGCAAAGATTATCTTTTCGTCACGACTGACACTGAACACTCATCACAGAGCTACACGTAATCAGGGATCAGGCTGGTCCTCGAGTGGACTGCAAGTCTTTAACAGTCTCAGTATTAATAAATAAATTATATAAATATTTCATGATAAAAGGAAAATAAACTATGATAGCTATTTTTAATTCCTTTCCTTTTAACTTCAATGTAATTCAAGTTATTTACCCTTTATATTGTATATACTATATATATATATATATATATACTATATATATATATATAATATATATATATTATGAATATATATATATATATATATATATATATAATATATATTATAATATAATATATATATATATATATATATATATATATGGGCCGCTCCCGGAGAGTTCAGGCATGTAACTAGAAAACTATAACATCTTAAGGAGAATAAATTAACATTTTTGATTTCAGGAAATAATTTCATCGAGGAACTTAAAAAAAAAAAATTATTTTATTTAATTTATTAATATAAAAATTCTTAAATATTAGTTAAAATCTTACCCTCGCATTGTTACGCTTTGATTTGAACGCCGATTGACCTTAAAACTGCTGCAATTAGCTTCGAGGTGGCAAAATACCATTTTTTTACGGCTTTGAAGAAATATTTTTTTTTCTTTTTATATCTTTTTAGGGGGTTTCGAGCAGACAGAGGGACAGAGGGGGGGGGACGAAGTTCCCCCCGTCGTCCCCCGGCCCGGTAGGCCGAGAACCCCGAGTCTATCCATCGTTCTTGTTTACACCTAGAGTATTCGTTTAGTTTACAAAAAAATTATACATTTGGCAACTTTGTTTGCTCAGTCGGAGGTAAGCGAGGCTGTTCGATTATCAAAAAACCTAATTTTTTCAAAACATTTTCGACAAATTTTATTTTTTAAAAAGCGTTATTTTTATTTATTTTTTTTAAATTCCGGGGTAAAAATGTCTCTGAATATAAAATGATATTTATTTTTCGTGTAGCTGTTTAGTTTTTTAGTTACAGATACTGGCCTTCCCTTCGGATGCTGACTATATATTTTTCTTACTATATATATATAACCTATATATAGTATATAATATATATTATATATATATTATATATTATAAATATATAACTAAGGAGATAATATATTAATATAATATATATATATATGTAATAATAAGTCCGGTATATATATATATATATATAATATTAATATATATATATTGAGTATATAATATATATTATTATATATAATATTATATATATATATTGGGTTTATAATTATATATAGATATATATTACCTAAAATAGGTATATATTATATATATATATAATATTTATATAAATATATTTTTATTTGATAATAATATTTAAAATCTATATATATATTGATATTATATATTATATATATTAGTATATAAGTATATTATATATATATAGATATTATATATAATATATATAGTAGTATATATATATATATTTGTATACAAAGCCAATACTTATCATCTAATTATTCTAATGCACCTAAAAAGAGACTAACTAATTGATATGCTCGGAAGTCAATCTATTCCTTTCATTTAAGCAAACATTGTTTAATAATGATGACTGTTCGTTCTGACGGAGATTAAGTCGCATTTACAGTAGGATATTTCATTGCTAACATAAACAACATAGCAGGAAAGCATTTTTACCAATCATTCAAAATTTCTTATTGGGTTCGCAAATATCCACTTGAGTCATGAAGCAGTCTGATTAAGGCCGAATACTCGTAAGACAATTTGGCATATGTGGGTATGTGCCTCTCCCTGTTTTTGGTTCCCGCGAGAAGACTAAAAATCTAAACCCCACTTTTCGGTTAATTTTAATAACGACATTGGGGGAATGACGAAGAACGAAATATGGTGGGATAAGAGTTTCATCACTTCAGGGTGTCGGGAGAGGGGATAAGATTTTATTTTTTCCGGCTTTAAAAAATTTTTTTTGAAAATAGAAATCCGCTTTCGATATTAAGAAAAAATAACGAAATATCGATATACGCTAAGAAATATCTCGCCCAAAAATATCGATATATCGCAGCAAAAATATCGATATTTCGAATATATCGATATTTTTTGGCCATCCCAATATTATAATATATATATATATATATTAATATATATATATTAATTATAATATAATATATATAATATATATATATATATATACTCATATATAGATATATAGTAATATATATTATATATATTGAATATAATTATATAGTTATATAGTTATATACTATACTTCAGTATAGTAAAATCACATCATGCAACTGAAAAACTAAAAGCTACAGGAAAATAAATAAAATTTATTAAATCGAGGAGCCCATTACATCATGAATTAAAAAAAAAAAAAACGCTTTATTGAAAATTTAAAAATTGTTAAAAAATGCATGGAGAAGCCTGTATGATCATGATCGTTTTTCTGAGAAAAAACGAAAGGACTTCCAGCGCCTCCGAGGGAGCGTCAAGTTGGCAAATGTCGATTTTTTAACTAAAGTATCCCAAGGGTAACCAAGAAGTATGTGATAGGTCGGGTTTGTCGGCTAACCTCGTCGGCTGCGAACTCCTAAAAAGGAAATAAAAAAAATTAACATTTTCGTCCAGAGCATAATAAAAAAAACAATATTTGTAACTCTTGCTCTCGTACTACTGCAGAAATGGAGGCTTTACTCAGAGAAAAGCTACCGAAGACTCATGAATTGATGAGCTGTACGTTAATGTTTTTAGTGCTAATTGATTTTTTTGGTTCTTTTCTATAAGGTGTTATTTAGCTAATTTATTGACGAATAAATTATTTTTTTTTTTTTAAGTTTCAATCGTGATAAAAATTGCTACTGCTGAAACCAAAATGTTTATTCTATTTTCTGTAGCTGAGGAGGCGACTAATGAAGTTTTTATGAAGTTTGTACATGCATGCTGCTTTCGGGAGGCTGGCATATAATAATTATTAGTGTATCAATGCATAAAGATAACCATATATATATTAGATATATATAATATATATATATATATATATAGATGAATTATATAATATTATAATAAAGTAAAAATATATATAATATATATAATATATTTAAGGTTATATATATATATATATATAGATATGTATATAAATCTTATACTTGAGTTAGTAAAAACGCGTAATAGATATAATAATATATATATAATATTTATATTATAAAATACATATATATGATATTATAATAATATATATAGTATATATATAATATTAAATAACGCTAGGGTAGTTATAATATATAAGATATTAGAAAGGGGCAATATATGTATACAAATATTATTAGTATATTAGCTAGTATAATAAACATAAGTTACGATATAGTATAATATATAGTATATCTGTAAATATAATATATATTAATATATATATATAATACTATTATACTTAATATTATGTATTGAAAGGATAAACTAATTTGATTTGTAGTTAAGAACTACTGAAGTAGTTATATATATATATATTATTTATACTATATAATATAATATAGAAATGATATATATATATATAATATAGTATATAATAATATATATTATATAATATATATATTATATATATATATATATATATATATATAGTATTTAATATAATAGTATATAATATATATATATAATTATATATTAATATATATATAATAGATAGACAAACTTGAATAATTCATAGATTATAAGACCTTAATAGTGTATGTATATATAAGTTATAACACTGGGACGCCATAAACTGGGTAATTTTTATGCCCGGATAAATAATACATAAAATAGCATTTACTTATACATCAGAAAATATAATTTATTATAATATTGTATTATAATTTAAGGTTCTTTGGGCTTTTTTTTGTCTGGGGTGATTTTTGGTGTATCTACTTGCCAATTCTTCCAGGAAAAAATATAACTTTTTTGTTGTAAGGGAGTTTTCTTTTCAAGAACAGAAAATATCCGCCTCTATAGAATCATTCGTGCATTTCATATAACAGCCATTTATGCAGCAGTGCAAAATCTTTTCACGGCAGTAATAAAAAATTTCTTTTTTTCAGCAATATCTATCTATACCACACATTTTCGGAGTTTATAAATAAACTTAAAATTTTAGAATTGAAAGTTAGGTAATTAATAATTAATTAAATATTTTAC
>JABUQX010013560.1:17500-20000 GCA_015478945.1 Trachelipus rathkii
TATCTTAAGACCCTTTTGCCCACACACTCTCTCAAACTCCTTCACCAAATACTTCAGACCTTCTGAATTCTTCGCCACTAAGGCAGTATCATCCGCAAACAGTATCATGTTCACTTCCCATTTATCACCCCTATCCATCAATTCCACCCCTCTCCCCTCCCTCATCATTCCTCTACAGACACTCTCCATAAATAAATTGAAAAGCCACGGTGACATTACACATCCCTGCCTCAACCCTCTCTCTACTCCAAACATCTCACTCTCCCCTCCTAATACTCTCACACACATTCTGCTATTCCTATAAAAAGCCCTAATACCTTTACCTAATTTACCCCCTATTCCAAATTCTTCCAGCACCCTCCATAATTCCCCCCTCTTCACTCTATCATATGCTTTCTCCAGATCTAAAAAACACCCATACATTTTCCCTTTCTTTTCTATACCTTTCTCCACAAGCATCTTCATTGTGAATACTTGATCCACACACCCCCTTCCCACCCTAAATCCTCCTTGTTCTTCCCCCATACTCTCTTCCGTTAAGTCTCTCACCCTCTCAATTAGTATTCTCCCATACACTTTCCCTACTACACTCAAAAGACAAATACCTCTATAATTACCACACTCCATCCTATCCCCTTTCCCTTTATAAAGGGGAACCAAACAACCATCCTCCCAATCCTGTGGAACTACTCCCTTCCTCCAACATAAATTATATAACCTATAAAGCCATTCCTCCACCCCTCTGCCTCCCATCTGTAACATTTCCATACTCACACCATCTAGACCTGTGGACTTTCCTTTTTTTCCTTTAGTTAGCGCCCTAATAATTTCTTCCATTTGTATTACCATATCCCCTTCCCTCCCCACTTCCCCCCCCATCCCCACCTCTTGTAAATCCTCCTCATCTCTCCCACCCATTTCATTCAATAATCCTCTAAAATATTCCCCCCACCTATTCCTCACCCTAACCTCCCCTCCTATCCATTCCCCTTCCCCTCCCTTAACCCTCTCTCCTAACCCCTCCATCTTCTTCCTTTTTTTATTTACTTCTTTCCAGAATAACTTGCTCCCTGTTTCAAAATTTTCTGTCACTTTTCTACACCATTCATTATTTGCATTTCTCTTCGCCCTCTCCACCGCCCTCTTTGCTTCCACTCTAATCTTTCTATATTCCTCCCAACTTTCCCTTCTCCTATTCCCCAACCATTTCACATAGACCTCTTTTTTCTTTTTCACCAACTCTTTCACCTCCTCACTCCACCATTCACTTCCCTTCCTTCTACTTGCTCCCACCTTTTTTACTCCACATATCCTTCTGGCCTCTTCACAAATTGTCTCTTTAAATCTCTTCCACTCCTCTTCCACTTCCCTAATTTCCGTCCCACTCACGTCCCTCCACCTATCTTCCATTCCCCTCCTAAACTCCCTCTTACACATTGTCTCATCTAATTTTTCCACCTTTATGACTTCTATTCTCCTCTTTTTTTCTCTTTCTCTAACCGTTACCTCTCCCCCCACCCTTAACCTAGCAACCACCAAATAGTGATCAGAATATATATATATATATATATATATATATATATATATATATATATATATATATATATATATATATATATAAAATATATATATATATATATATATATATATATATATATATATATATATATATATATATATATATATATATATATATATATATAATTTTTAATATATATATATATATATATATATATATATATATATATATATATATATATATATATATATATATATATATTATATATATATATATATATATATATATATAAATTTAAAATATAAAATGTAACTATACATGTTAATTATATATATATATATATTATATATATAATATATTATATATATATATATATTATACTATATATATATTATATATATATATATATATATATATATATATATTTTTTTTCTGTATAATATATATATATATATATATATATATATTATATATATATTATATATATATTAATATATATATATATATATATATATATATATTATATTATATATATATATATATATATATAGGTCCTATCATCCCGAAGAGTTCAGGCATGTAACTAGAAAACTATAACATCTACATGAAAATAAATAACATTTTGGATTTCAGGAAGTAATTTCGTCGAGGAAACTTAAAAAAAATTATTTTATTCCAATATTTATTAATAACTTCTTAATATTATTAGTAATATCATAGTCAGGGATGGCACGGAAAAAATCAATTGATTTTTTCAACTGATTTTTTCACTTGATTTTTTGCTCCAAAAATCATGATTTTTTGCTTTTTTTGATTTTTTGCTTTTTTTTATTATATATTTTTTTAATTTTTTTGGATATTTAAGTGATTTAATTTCAATAGAAATAAAAAATTAGAATAATAATATCATAGCAAGGCTACTCTGTTTCAAATTTCTACACTTTAAAAATATCAACAAAAGATCATGTTTCAAACATGTTT
>JABUQX010013561.1:0-11185 GCA_015478945.1 Trachelipus rathkii
TTTTAAACTATAATTTAAATTATTTTTATCATATTTATTTATATGATTAATATTAATTTTTTATTAAAAATTATGATTATTAATATATAAGCAAGTTTATATATATGTGTTTTATTTATATATTTAGTTATTTATTTAGAGTATATTATAATATTATATATATATTAGTATATATACTTAATATTATATAAAATAATAATATATATAAATATATATATACTTATATATTATTATATGATATATATATGTACTATATATATAATATTATAATTTATAATTATATATATTTATATATTCATTGAACCTATTCTCTACATTATCTCTCTCATCCTCTCTATATCTATTCTTCTCCTTCTACTCTCTGCGTTATTGTATATATAAATAATATGGTTTTTATTTACTTATAATTATTTTTTATGGATTTGAATTTATATATATATTTTTATTTATATGAATTTGTGTAAGGTTAACTGAGGTATTCCAATAGCTATTTATATAATTTCGTATATGATTGTGATGTTGTTCTTTTTATCATAGTGGTGATCTCACTAAGATTTTTCACTCCACAGCTGGATGTCTTTGCATTTTCCTTATTATTATTCATATTTTCATATTTTGGTTCTATATGTCAGGTTTTATGATGATATATTATTTAATAATATATATATATCTATATATGGTTATTATCTTTTAATTAAAATCTGTTAATTTAAGTTATACTATTTTTTATATATATATATATTAGGTTAATATATTAATGCAGTTTATAATATATTTTATTGGGATATAATTATTATTATAATTATTATAGTATTATATATATAATATAATATAATATAATATATTTAATATTAAAATTGAAGGCAAATTGAAAATACAATATTAAATTTTCCAATTAATTTTTATATATATATATATAATATTGAAAAAGATAATATGTAGATGATAGCATAATGTTTGTCCTAATAAACTTCGTGCTCAATGCGATAAAGAAAATTTATAATTAATACATATACATATTAGTTATTATATATATATAAAAGGGTCATTATTACATAGATATTACAGTAGATCAGCCTCAATTAGTTAATAGTTACCAAAATCAATATCACCTATAACTTCCTTAACGAGGCTACGGGTTACGAGTTCCAGTTTGAGTATATTATAGTGACTGGTAATTTAGTAGCGTTAGGCACTTTTATTATTAAATATCATACCCTATTAATTTAATTTGTTATTGCCTTGCGTGATGGGATGGTTCGCATCAGAAGATTAGAAGTATTGTATCGCGATAACTTGCGGCTCTATTGAAATATCACTATACGTATGTATGTTACTAGACCAAACGCAATGACTTAATAAGTAATGAGTTAAATAATATAATTAATTGTAAAGGTGGCGACGCGAGCTTCGTGATCACTCTCACACAGAGGTGCCCAGAGGGAGTAGGAGATTCCACGAAATCTCTGTGAGAGACCGTGGATGGTCACATGAAGTATACTTAACAATAATATATAAATTATTATTATATATATATTATATATTAATTATATTATATATATATATTAGATATATTAATATTAATACTATATATTATATATTATTATTAATTAATTTTTATATTATAATATATAATATATATATATATTATAATAATTAAATATATTATATATTATTTATATAATATAAATTATATATATTAATAATATATATATATATATATGTATTAAATATATATTAGATTTATTTTTTATATTAATTAGTCGTATATCCTTACATACTTACTCTGCTGACTTATATATACTTTAGTGCTATAGCACGAGTTTATTATTTAATAGATAATATCTTACGCAAATAATTTTCAAATTTTGTGCAGTTATATGATAAAATTCTCCTATTTTTTTGAGCCAATATGGTGATCTTGAAAGATTAATTAATATCATTACATTATAATAATTTTTAAAAATTTTATGTAAATAATTATTTAAATACAAAAAGTTAGTTAAGCCAATTAAAAATCGCCATATTTATAGAAATAACCTTATTTTAAATTCATATATATAAATGTAACACGGCTCGTACCTTCTTACAAATATAATGGGTCAAAGAGTATAGCAATTTCATAATTTCAGAGTTAGTATACATTATTATATACATTATATCTTGAAATTTAATATTTTTTATAACTCAATATTTTGTATTATTTTAATATTTTCCTATACTGAAATAATACTAATTATTAACTCGTTTTAAATTAATGAAAAAATTATAATAATATAACATTTACTCTGTTTATTCATTTAGTTAAATTAGACATACATTTATCGGTGAATAAAAATAATTTCATTTATATTTTACATTCGCTCCATTGTTTACTCATAAACATCGACTAAGTTACTCATATATATACATAAAACCGTAAATTATTATATACTATATAATATAGAAGTAACTGTAGGTGAAATATGAAACTTCAAAATATCTGTATTATAGTCAGTACTTTTGTTAATTATAATATATCTAATAAATAAATAAATAAATGATCGTGAATTTTATGTATGTAATAGCTAGAGATGATTATTTATAATAGTGTTTAGCTTTTTCTTTTTTAAGTGAGTTGATTAATATTTTAATTATGTACACCTTGACGTTCTTCTGTCAGAAGTGCCTTTATATAATGATAGCAATAATTATTATAATTGCCTTCAAGGCCCATTGTAACTGGCAGTGTTTCTAGCGAAAGGTGTGTATGCCTTATTATTACCTATGTCTTAATAATAGGAGTTGTATATATATAACATATATTTTTAAAAATAGGTAGATATTATGAGATATTAATTGTAATTGAGATGGGATTTTGATTGTGATCAATAGGAAAAGATATGTATTGAGTTCGTTTTTACCTTATTATATTAATGTCGGTAGAGGTAAATATTTTAAGTAAGGTTATTATTTGTCCGCTCTCTTAACTGCCAATTTGGAATATAATTAGTATCTGATAATTACACAGAAATCGAGTTGTGATTAAAGTTATTGTATGATGCATAATTTAAAGGCAACGTAAAATTATAAAAAATTATAGGTAAAAAGTATAGTGTAGAATGGTGGTAGTATCATCTCGTCGTCTAGTGATTCTCTCGGGCTATGTTGTTTGTAGGTGCTAGTCACTCTGGTATATCTTATATTCTACGTTCGTATGACGTGTTTTACTAGGTAGAGTCTAGATGCTTGTGATGTTCTCTTATAGTCGGGGGGGTATATCTATGATATACATGATGAGTTAATTAGTCGTGGTCGGTATTATATCATATCTATTAGTCTATTATCTTCACTCTCATAGCAGTTCATTAGTGCGAGTATTCTATTTACTGCGGTAGATGAGGTGATGGTCAGGGAAGGGTTGTGGATACATGATACGATGCGCTCGCATTATGAAATGTGTAGGCGTAGTCAGGGGAGTAGGCTAAGGAGAGCCTTTTGG
This sequence comes from Trachelipus rathkii, assembly GCA_015478945.1. Lineage (NCBI taxonomy): Eukaryota > Metazoa > Arthropoda > Malacostraca > Isopoda > Trachelipodidae > Trachelipus > Trachelipus rathkii. The sequence continues at coordinate 3,482 of JABUQX010013561.1, forward strand.
AGACGCACAGCAGATAGTCACAGCATCACGGTGAATGGATTACTGGGTATTCAGGAGATACACGGTAAATCGTCAGTCATACTCGGGGTAATCGGGTTCAGGGATCAGGAATGGATGATGATGGAGGGGTGTGGTGTGTGATAAGGAGGTTCAAGTGTATTGTGTCTGTCAGTGATGGGCTGGCGATCTTGCTCGTGGATATTCTTCGTGGCGTCGTGGAAAAATAGTGATTCATTCATTCGTTGTCTGCGTGTGCGGGTAGGGTCGAGTGGGAGTTGAGGGGCTAAGGGAAAAACGGTACGGCTTGCCAAACAGGCGATCAAAGAGAATATACGCGCGGGGGGCTTGGAGTGGCGGTGCGGCTGCGGTGCGTCTTCGGAGGTGCGGTGGTGCGCGTTGTGAGGTCGCGTGAGTTCGGCGGAGCGTTACCTAGGTGCGTGTTTTCACGTCGTTAAGTGAAAACGACGATTTTCGGTGAAGGCGTCCGGAGAACGCCCCGCCGAGGCGCCTTTAGAGGGGGTGGGGGCGGGACACATCGCCGAGTCGAATCATCACGTGAATAAAAGAAAGATTTAAAATAAATAAATAAAGCTCAAAATTATTAATTAAGTATGAATAAATAATAATAAAATCAGAAGGTTAAATCGTGAATAACGTAAATAAAATTACGGACAAATAGTACAATGTATCTAAAAGATAAAGTATATTAATTTTTAGCAAGAGTAATCTGAAAATGAGATAGATATAGATGTGAAATATATTATTATAATAGGGGGCGTATGGGTTTAGTAGTGATAGAGGTTATATATAGTATAATAGGTATGACTATAAGGATATATACGGGTAAGTATATAGTATAATATTCATTATATTAATAATGTTTTTTTTATTATACAATTTTATATAAAAATTGATTTCGAGGAGGAGGGTCTGTGAGAAAAATGCCTCAAAAATAGGTGACATAATGATTGATGGATGGAATAGAGGTTTCTTTATACGAGGTATAGCCTAAGATCTGAAGCAATCATCAGTGTTCGTCAATGAGGAAACATTTTAATGAGGAGGTCACTAAAAACATTCCCTCAGAGGTTGAGAGTTCGCTCAACGGCAACCTGTGCGATCCAAAATGACAACCACGCAGGTCTAGTGTCAAGGCTCATAAGCAACACACGCGAGGAGCTATTCGTTAACTCGGAAGATGAATACCTTAAATTCAGGTACTGAACTTAGAGAAAATCATTTAAACAAAACAGGATACGGAATCTGACACGAAATCACGTAGGGTGAGTATATATAGTAATAAGTCAGGTGGGACAAGATAGTGTGTCTTACAGGAAGTCAATAGATAAGAGAGGTCGTTACAGGGAAGTTAACAGACAAGATAGGTCATTACTGGGAAGTCAATAGACATGATAGGTTATGACAGGGAAGTCAATAGACAAGATCGGTCATTACAAGGAAGCCAATAGACAAGATAGGCCATTATTCATAAATTTTTGACAATCCATAGTTATTTCACTATATATATATACTCGTATATTAGTCACTATGTATATTTGTGTAAAGTTGAGTGATACATTTGATGATGTTAAATAAATTTCTCCTGATCTAGCTTTATATTTCATAGAAAACATGAATTAAAAAAAAAATAATTCAAAGTATTTCTAAATGAAATGTTATTTAATAATCTCTATGACTAACCTACAGAACATTTCATCTATATATTATTTACTAAATATACAATTGAAGTCATTGAAATTCACCCGTCAGTAGTACTATAGGGTGCACTTTCGGCTAGTGCCGAACATTCGTCACTAGACGAATGCTTAGTAATTGCAAAGTTTTTGGGTGATGTTTTTATTTTAGTGAAATGACAGAAAGTGTGTTTTCAGACTTTACACTCAACAGCACACTCCAATCAGTTGATGGCCTTACACATTAACCTTTGCTAACACTTAGCCCTCATCTTGCTTTGAAGAATCTGCTGTAATTCACTTTATCTTTGTAACCAAATTATATTTTTAATACCTCGAGGATTAAGGCTTGATTTAATGTATATATATATATATATATATATATATATATATATATATATATATATATATATATATTATATACTATTATATATATATATACATATATAATATATTATATAATACTATATATACCTATATATACTATATAACTTTACATATTATACTAACCTACACTAACTATACTCATAAATATAATAATTACTAGATAACTATAATTCCTATAATACTATATACCTTATATACCTTATAATATACTATATATATATATAAGCACAGTATAAGTATATACAATATATATAATACTAATATATATATATATACACTACTAGTATAGTACTATATAATATATACTTATATACTATATATATATATACTATATACTATTATAAGATAATATACATATACTCAGTTCCTGAACTAAATAACTATATTACTATATATATCTATATATCATTATTATCATAATATATAGTATACAAGAAATCATTAATATATAATATATTATATTATATATCATATATATATATATATATACTTATATACTACTATATAATATATTATATATACTATATCGTAGAAACGTAATATCAATACTTTCATTATATATTATAATATAATATAACTCATACTATAATATATATATAATCATATATATATATATTATATATATATATATATATATAATATATAACAGTATATATAAAGGGGGAGGGTCATACTAATATAGAATATATATACTATATATACTATATAAACTTATTATATAATATCATATATATAATATATATATCTATACTAGTAACACTAATCACTAGGCTAGGATAGAGCTCACGCGCTACCTGCGACAGCGATGGAAGTACTCTCATTGAGGGCTTATGATTAGCAGGGTATTTCTATGGACATTACAGTGCCTTAACCGATTTGCCTTTCTCCTTTCATGGCGTTTCATATCCACATCCTCTTCCCTTGACAACACCTCTTACAGACATTACCTTAGCTATCCCTATGTGTCGGAGGCGAGAACAATATGCCTACTGTGATGCTTCATGCATTGTCGTAGCAAGACGACTAAAAGACAGTGGTAGCTACGGCTCTGTGGCATTGCCGCATTACCCACCTTATCATCTTACAGGAATGCTAACCATGCGCATGCCTCCTTCGCACCCATTTACTACACCAATATTATGACCACACTTGAGAGGTCACTTGACGGCTAAGACAATTGCCTCAACACCATAGACCCAGCACACTCAAAAGCGACCTTTTATGTCACCCCTAATCACTCACGAAGAAGGTACGTGATCAGCCGATAAGCGACCCCTCTCTATATATCGGCGAAAACTGTATGAATCGAATGGGTAACATGGAATGTCAGAGGAATAAATGTTGAATAGAAAAGAGGAGAGACAGTGGTAGTTGGGTTGGCTGCCCATTAACACTTATCTCTTGCTAGGAATGCTAATACATGCCTTGAAGAAGGTCGTGATCGCCATAAGCGACCTTCTACCTTTCGGCGATAAATGTTGATTGATATCGTATGCAGTAATGGAACTGTCAGAGGAATAAAATGCCAAAAAGAAAAGAATGCGAACTAGTGATAGAATGAAATGACGAAAATGCAAATTTAATATATTGCTCGCCTGTAAACTGAACACTGCAAGATGTAAGGAAAACGGTGTAAACATGAGTTGTGTGGTGTGACAGATGTGTATGTGGCTGGTATGGAAAGGAATGGGAGGGGGAGGGAAGGAGTTGCAATTCTGATGAATGACCTATGATACAGAGCTATGGCAGATTTTGTGTGAGGGAGTACTAGAATTCTAATAGTTAAATTTAAGTTTGAAAAGTCAGGTAAGTGGTGGTTTGTGACAATATGCGTCACATAGAGGAGTATATGTGAGAGAGGAGCGACTTTATGGAAACTCTGAAAGGATGTCTTTGGATGGCACGTGAGTTAGAGCTTGCAGATCGTTGTAGTGTGTTGTTGTGTTGGGTGACCTAAATGGTTGTACAAATATCAAAACTGTGTCGTCTAAGGGTTGGGGTTCGGGAGAAAATAATTATTTAACAAGGATTATCGCGTATTATATATCACCTAAGGTTCTGTGTGTAAGTAAACTAATTCTTCTAGAAACCCAAGGGAGGTGCTCATAAGTATTCTGGAGTTTGTGAAGGTAGAGATAGTATCGAAGTGAAAGGTATGATTGACTTTTTATATGTTGGGTGAAGAAGGAGATGTTGAAGCATATGTTGGATGTTAAATCAGTGAGGGGGTTAGAGATGTTATTTTCTGATAATTATGTTATTTTATGTAATATAAAGTTGGGTGGGCTTTGGATGGAGAGGAATGTGGTAAAGGGAGAGGGATGAAATGTGATGTCTTAACAGTATTGGAAAAATTACGAATTAAGTAATTTCAATTTAGTATTAAGCAGCCGCTTACAAATAAATCAGTTGAATGTGAACAAGTTGAAGCTGAACAAATCTAGACGCAAATGAAGGACGTGTTTCTTAGTAGTACAAGAGAAGTATGCGAATGTTCTAAAGTAGTAAATAAGAATGTTAACAGTGAGTGGTGAATGAAGAGATGATTCAGTCGATTAGAAAGCTGAAAGAGAACATGGTTGGAATCGCCCCACTAAATGCCAACTGATGAGATCAAAAGAGAGGTCGATCTTGGACATATATATCAATGAGGAAAAAAGAAAGACTAAAAAGTGCATCACGTGGAGGACAAAATGAAGGGGACAATAACAGTTTGGGAAGCTGAGGCATGAATGGGGACTTACAATAAAGTTCTTCTGAAAAGAAGCGCGAAAGGATGAGAATGAGAATAAGGAGAATCTGCTTAGAATAATGAATAGGGATGGTGCTTTCGTAACCGATGAAATTGATGTGAGGAGAGTGTGGAGGGAACACTTCGAAAATCTGCATAACAGAAGAGAGAGTAGAGAGAGAGAAGAGAGAGAGAAGTAGAGAGGAGAAGACGAACGAGATTAAAAACAGTCAGAGCAGAGAGAGAGAGAGAAGGAGTGATGAGAGACGGAGCTTAGGTATTTATTTCGAAAGTAGTCGTTTTCTTGACAGGAAGAGAAAGGATTTATTTAGCGCATGCCACATCTCTGTTTCTTACTTTGTTGGTGCACACTTCTATGCTGCATTATAATATATGTATAATGGCTATATAACTAATATATATATACTATACTATATATATATAATTAATATATACTTAATAATGATAATATCAAATACTATATATTTATATATCATAATATATAATATATATATATATACATATATATATATATATACTTAACTATATAAAATAATATATACTATATATATGTGTCTAGTATATATATAATATATATTATATATTACTAACTATATTATATAGATTATAATATATTCATAGATACTATATATACTTTTGTGGTAACTATATCAAATTATATACTATACAATATATTATATATAATATATAACCTATTTCCATATCAATTATATATATATGATATATAATACTTATATATATATATATTAACTATATATACTATATAATATAGTGAATGGATATATAAACTATACTATATAGATCATTATATATTAACTATACATAACAATATATATATATATATAATAACTACCTATATATATATAATGACATGTCATATATATATATAACTAATACTATATAATATTACTTTTTATATATATTAATAAGTTATTTTCAACCACCACTCACGGACAGAGTTCTATTCAAGAAGGGGGTGTATTTGTTGATAGTTTTCAATATACTATATATATATATATAATAATGGGTTTTCAATGTTCCCGCAAAATTCATGCGAAAGCAAGCTCCCTTTTGCTACGTGGGCGACTCAATTTAGGTGGAATGCGGAGCAACTCACCGAGCATCTTCCGCTGTAATATCCTTAGAAATAATGAGATAGTCGAACAACGTCACGTCGCAGAGATAGAGAGTCAAAGAGAGTTTGAAAGTAGGGGGACAATTTATTAGCCTCTTAGTTTAGACCAGGGGCTCCAATTTTTAGCCTAGGGCCCACATTGACTTCCACCCTAAGTCGAGCTAAGTCCAATACCTAAACTAGCTTGAATTCGTATGTTTGAATTTGAAGTTTTGAAATTCGGAACAAGCCTAAGTGGCAATCTGATAAGCGAATTATAGTGTGGACTAGGTGTGTTTTTGTTCTATTGTTTTCTCAGTGAAAATACAGTGTGTTTATGTGAGTGTTCAATTTAATTAAAAGTGTTTTAAAAACCAGTGCATTGAACTGCGGGCTGGTGTTGATCCTCGGGCAGGTGTTTGTAGACCCCTGCTTTAGACTCAACTCTGACCATAGAAGGGCTGAACGGAGCTCCCAGATGTGAGAACAGTACTCCAAGCAAAGGGCGGGATAGGCCTTGTATTAACTGGAGTACCTGTGAGGAAAAAAATTCCAACAGAACTCATAGCTTTCTTTGAGGCCAACCAATAAAATCATTGTGAATTAAAGTTTTTTCAAGACAATTTTGATTGTTTATGTTCAGCAAGATGTTTATGTTGTCCCAGGTGAGACGTTAAGAGCCGTCAAGGAAATACGAAAGTTTGGAGATGTTTTTTGAGAGGAGAATGTAAAGGAAGTTGAGTTTTCAAAAGTTGAATTCAAAGGTTTGTGGGTGCTACCGGAAAATCCTATTCCGATCGGCAAGAATAGAATGGAAGTGAAGAAGAGAGGCAATCTGAGCATGGGAGAAGAGAGGGAGTTGGAAGAATGGAGAGTTTCAGTCATCGGCATAAGAGTGAATCGAGTTAGATGTGCAGGTGAGGATCATTAATGAAAAGTAAATATAAAGTTGGAGATAAAGCAGAACCTTGCGGATATGCAGTTACAGAAAGGAGAGAAGAAGTCCTCGTCAATAAGTACTCATTTGGAGCGATCAGATTGATAACTTGATAAGAGTAAGCAAAGAGAAGGAGAAAACCCATAGGAAGGAAGCTTGTAGAGTAGTGATGCATACCATACCCGGTCAAAAGCTTTTGATATGTCGAGCGCCACCCAATACAAAGAAATTCCCCATAGTTCCTAGGCAGAAAACCATAAATCTAGTGAGAATAGGAAAGTTATGTCACCAGTTGACCTACGAGCGTCGAAAGCCATACTGATGATCTGAAAGAGAGGAATGAGACTCCAGATAGAAATGAGAGTTAAGGAAAGAGTTTCAAAGATTTTAGAATAGAAGTACAAGGGAAGCTATAGGGCGATAGTTGGAAGGATCAGAGCGGCTACCATTTTTAGACATTGACTGGATATATGTTCGCTTCCAGCACTAAGGAAATGTATTAGTATTAAGGTATATGAGAGTAGAGTTGAATGAGGAAGGCGCAGCTAGAAGCACACCCTAAAACGGGGAGGAAGGCATCGGGCCATAGCTTTTCCTGACTTTCATAGATATCAGAATCCCATGCACCCGATCATGCGTAACAAGGAAGAGCATAGGAAACCTGAGATTTTGAAGGAGTAAGAGGAGGGATGCCTGAAATCGTTCATGGCAGAATTAGAATGAAGGTGCGAGAGATTAAGCCTTTCAAAGTAAGGAGAGTTTGCTTACAGATAGTCGAGTGAATAAAGAAAGGAGGAAAGGCCAGATATACAGCAATACA